>JAYJND010000314.1:0-14942 GCA_038382165.1 Ceratocystis alfenasii | reverse complement strand
CATACTTGGTATTCCGACCCCTTTCCTGAGAAGAGGTGGATGTCTGGGAGGCGGGGCTTGGGGCGTCTGGCAGGTTGTGCCTCCGGGATTTCTGGGGCTGAAAGGCCTGCAGGGGCCGAGGGGGCTGAAAGGCTTGCAGGGGCCGAGGGGGTTGAAAGGCTTGCAGGGGCCGAGGGGGCTGCTGGAGCACTGGGTGCCACTGGGGGTGTTTTGGGTGCCAAGGTGGCAAAAGCCTGGGTGATCTGCAACAGGCTGGTTGTCATTTGTTGTTGGAGGTTTTTTATTTCCTCCTGGAACTGTTGGAACATTTGCTCTTGAGTGCGCTCAGATTGTTCCAGCTTCTGGTTGATCTCCTTCTGGGTATGCTGAGAGCGCTCCAGCTGGCTATGCATCTCCTCCAGTGCATGCTTCATTTCAGCAGGTGTTGGGTGCGCTGTAGACCCAGGAGCAGGAGTGAGTGAGACAGGGTTCGAGGGATTCATTCTGGTGGTGTACTGGATGGAGACAGAGGACAGAGGCTTCACGAAAGGCAAGATGATTCATTTGCATAACGGCTCTAGATTAAAGAAGAACTCGATAGTTCTAAAATAAACCAAAGTGAGCTAATTCTATCTGTGGTGGTTCAGCAGTTTATATACATATCAGGAATAGGGGCTTTGGCAAAGGGACTAGGGAAAGGCGCTAGGAAAAGGCGCTAGGAAAAGGGGCTTATGGCACATCGTATGGTATCTTGGGTGAGGGCAGGGCCTGAGCCATACATGATCCATAGATCATTACAGCTGGCACATATATCGCAACATTTCCCCTCTTCTTTGCCACCAAGCGCCCATTTCCCGTTTTCACACCTACCCTGACATCCACCACTGACCCCGGAACAAACTGGTTCTGATCGTTGACAGCATGCGTGTTGGCACCGCTGTCCGCTAACCAGGACTTTAGGGGTCTTCCTCCTGGTCCGATCCGGTGGCGGCGACCGCAAAGCTGCCTCCGTTCTGCACGTTGCTGCTCGATGGTCCAGATTGCTTCCGTCCTTTGAACTTGTTGGCCTTGTTCTTCACTTTGGCATCGTCGCGCTTTTCGGGACACTTGTTTCAGTGGTGTCCGGCTACGCCGCAGTTCCAACATCCTGGGCCTCGTCTGTTAGAAGACGTTCCAGCTACCTTAGTCGAGGCCAGGGGAATAGGTGGACGCTTGTAGCGTTGCGACTTTGCCTCCGCGCGAAGTAGGCTAAATGCGTTGGAGAACTTGTGCATTGACCGCATTTGAAGACTCAGGGCGCCGTAGTGTTTTTCGATCGCCGCTATCATGAAGCTCATCTTCATTCTGTCGTTCAGATCGAGGCCAATTGCACATGCTCTGGCAAGGAGGAGTTGGTATCTGTCGAGGAACTCGGACAGAGTCTCGCCAGTTCTGAATTCAAGGGCGCACAATTCTATCTCTACCGCTGCCTCCGGTCTCTCGGTGTCCCCGATCGTTAGGGACCGGAGCTGGTCTATTAGAGGGGTGAAGGATTTGTAACCCATGACATGCTGTCGAAGGCGTTGGGAGATTGTGCTTCGTACATTGCGGATAATTCGTCGGCGGGTAGCCGGCGGGAGATCGTCCACGTCGCTGGGGGTGAGATCAATGTCCTCAAGAGAGGAAACCAAGTCGTCATACCAGGTATGCCACGTTTCGTCCGAGGACAACATCGATTCTGGTCCTACGGAAAAGGACCAATCGTTTTGCTTGAGCTGGACTACGGTCAGCTCTTTGGGGTTGTGAACCGGCTTTGCTTCCGTCTCCGGCTCACTCTCGGCCTTCATGGCGGACTTCTGGAACATCGCCATGAAGTTCGCCATCATGGTGCTGTCCACCATGTTGCCGAAAGGTTGCGCCTGCTTGGGCGCACTGGAATTCTGCTCGTAGGCAGAAGATGCCTGGCTGGAGGCATCGGAATTCTGCTCTTGGGCAGAAGAGGGGTCTTGCGTTGGTGACATGACTTCTTGATCGGAATTCAGTCTTGCTGATCGTCGCATAGCTGGCAGAGGTGATTCTAAAAGGAGAGTAAAGAATATAACGTTGTCTGATTATTATCGCGGAGCTCGGGCTCATAACCTATTAGCAGTGACCTCTGCGCCACTCATGTCCGTTGCTGCCGCCACGCGACACGTTGATACATATATATTCGGTAGACTCGTATGTATAGCAATCCTAAAATGTATGTCGATTCTTCTGATTCTTAATGCTTGGTGAAGAAGGAAAAAATTTGTGACAGACTTCCGACCGATAGTGGGGTCAGATCAGATTGTCATGTGACCCTGGTCTCCCACACCGTAGACAAACCCTTGCAGTTCGTCGGGCAGCGAACCCCTCTTTTGACACCCACTTCGCTCGCTTTCCTTGCTGTCTGTAGCGTAGGGGTTGCCATTTGCATCGTGAGTTGGTCTTTTGCTGGAGTCTCGAGGTGCGTTGCTCACATAGCTTTGCGTCCAGTCCTGGTTTGTGTGGCGGCAATCTCTCTCCTACGTGTGCGAAAGCTTCCCAGAGGTCTGCATATTGCTTTGGCAGTGCTGATTTGATCTCATCGGGGGTTGGGTCCTTCTTCTTTTGTAGAGCCTTATTGATGTCCTGAGGATTGCGTGTGAAGGGACGGAGAAGGACCACTGGAATTCACCAAATGTCTGCCTGGTTACTTTTCTTGCCATTTTACGACTTGTCTGGGTCTTGGTCGTTAGCCTGGGTGGCTAGAGTCTTCTCAAATTTTAGCTTTAGTTAGTTTAGCTCCTCGGGAGGCTGCGATATTTCCGAGGGATCGCCTGGGGTGGTGTCAATTTGCTTGTCCATATTGCTGATTTCTGAACGGCCGGAGCAATCTGATGATGATGACGATGGTACTGCAGACGGCGCTGAAATTGGGGTCTGTCTCGAGATTTGTTTTTGTGAAATGACTCGTGAGGCAGATCTAGTTTGGATCGCCTGCATTGGTAAGATGGATATTTCTGGCGTCTGTTCTTGGGAAACGCAGGCTCATAGCCTGTAGAATAGATCTTATTGTTTGAAACCTTTAATAAATCAACTGATTCAAACAATAAGATCTATTCTACACAGGCAGTTCCAGCTGTGTTGTGGTGATTTTGCATGACGAATATTCTATTTAGTCTATCGACAGAAGTTTCTAGGATTGAGCATTGCGGGGAAACTTCCACGAGTGCCCCGGAGAAGGTTCGGGTAAATAGATAAGACGAGGTTCTTATCTGTGGAAAGGGGACGAGGATAAATGGAGAGAGGGGTAAACGAACTTTTCTGTCGGAACAATCTACTGAATTCAGTTAAATCACTTTTGAAGTCACTCGTGATCCTGTACAACCGCACGTGGAACCGTGCTGGTATACAGATTGATCGAAATGGTGAAGCTTGTCTCTCTATTCTTTCTCTAAAGTGTTAAGTTCTTCCATCATGCACACTTAAGCTGGAGTATTCAGGCTCGGGTTTACCCAGGGTTAATCCGACAAAAGGCAGATTCCCCACAATACCCATCCTCCATGTAGTTCATCCAACATTTCATCCAACATTTTCAATATATAAAATTTAAGGACCAATTTAACCAACATAAACTATGTGATGTGGGTGTGCCATAGTGTGGCTGAGACTACGCGTCACTACAAGCTGCACACTGTGTAGTAAAAAAGGCATCAGCTTTTCCATCAATCAGACATTCGGATACTTCCAATCTGGAGATGTTGCAATTCTTCTCATGGGATGGTTTTTCCCCTTGCCCATCACTCACTAGTCCTATACTAGATGGTCTTTAGCTTTCTTTGCTTACATTTTGCAAACACACGCCAAGCTTACTACGTTCAAGTAGTCAACAAGGGCCTAGTTCCCCCTAGTGCTTATCCTACTTGGCCGGAGTTAAGCTACATAAGCAAAAGGATCCTAGATCTGGCCTGGTCCTGCAACAAAAGAAAGTTAGAAAATAATGATCGTCAATATGCGGCCTGAAATTGTATCAACTGTGTAAGACCATTCATAATGAGAAATCGACAATAAGTCATTTTAGGAATATATTTACACGACAAGGACTGATCGTTTACACATGTCACCAACTTTGACATTGCAGGGCCATGAGCTTGGCTCCAGTGACAAAGGTGGAAGCCCAGTGCTTGCCGACGGGTGACGCGTCGCGGTCGGCGAGCAGTCGGTTGGCCATTTCTTCAACACCACGTAGTTGTGGGGGAAACCCTCAAGAATCTAGGTTAAGAATGGACTTGACAATGGCCTGCTCTTCTAGATCGGATAGTCTCCGTGAGTGAAGGGCCCGAAGAGCGAGAACAATATTAGCCTCATTATTTTCGTTTTGCCATGTTTTTTGGTGAACAAATAGTCGATTAGATGCGAAGAAGAGAGATTCGATGATTTTTGGTGCATTCGCTTATCATTGACGTCAAATGTGAGCCATGTTGCAATTTCTATAAGCCAAGAACTTGTAGTGGCTCTTAAACGAAAGGCGTCTAGAAAAATGTTGTGTTGGACGTGAAGATCTTCAAGCCCATTGTCATATGCCAGGCAAGCATGCTGTCAAGGCACGTCATGTTGCTTCTATCATTCTATAAATACACAATGTAGTGAGGAAATAGAAACGGGAAAGAATGATTGACTGGAGTGTCCCTGGCATTAACGAATACCTTCATCATGATAGAGTATCTTCGTACATTATACCTTTCATCGGCGTTTGGCTTAGAACTAGCAGTTTATGATTGTGGTCGTATTACACGCTTGAGACGAAAAGCGTAGCCATAGCTTTCAAAAAGCCTCCGGCATCTTGTTAGCGTGCAACGAATCTGACAGCAACGTACGTGCATGCATGTGCATCATCTATCACTGTTTTCCCCGATCCCCGCAGCATGCTTTCGGATTTACATGCAGCTAGCCTAAATTCCGTTGGCTCTGCCTAAAATACTACGCCTCTTCAATGTATGCAAGTGGCTGTAGATGAGCACAGATCAACGGAGAGTGCCTTGTGAGTTTTATATACTTTTTCTTGCTTTTCTTCATGATAGATGTCATCATGTCTAGTCATTGCTATGACCATCATGCTAAGATTGAATAGAAACATCTACTACCTACGTAGTGTGCAGCTGGAACTGCCTGGAGAAGCCTCTACTATGAGGGGATGTTCCAATACTTTATTGGTGAGTGCTGGCCAGTGCCTTGGATACCCCGGTGGCAATATATCAGCCAATTGCACCATAGCACCTGCTTCATGTAATCAACTCTACTCGGTGGTTTGTTGAGAAGAAAAGGATGAATGATTAGCCCATCTGTGTATTGCATGTCAGTGGGAGGGGAGACATAGGGCTGGCATAGGTCAAAGTGTCAAGGCTAAGCCTAGCAGTGGGGGCCAAACAAGTTCGACAAAATACAAGTGCAATGCCCTACAAAATAGCCACATTATGCAACCCTAATACTCCTACTCACTCAAGCAACGTGCATAGCTTGTCCCCTTTCTCCCTTGATATGAAATCTTTGATTATCTCTGCACCTGCTTGTATAGCCCATTGACAACCGAGCCGGAGACAAATATTTGTAGAATAGATCTTAGATCGCTTAATCTATTCAGGTTTCAGCTATCCTACTTCCCATGCTTTGATTCCTGTATATACCGACATTCACATGGCTTCGTGGTAGGGTTTCAACCCTTATGGGAGACAGCATGGGTATTGGCTTTGAAGGAGTGCAACATGTGCGGAACACAGCAACTACCCTAGCGCTAGCAGTGCGATGGATATAGTTGTGACAGACCTAGAGCATCAACTCTAAGTTATCATATGAAGTGTAATTATAGAAAAAGAAGTTTGGAATGACTGAGCAATAGCCCATTGGATTTAATAGGTTTATAATTGCGATGCACACCTAGAACATCAACTCCAAGTCATCATGTAAGCTGTAACAGAAAACGAAGCATCCGAATGACTGTGTAATAGCCCATTGGATTCCATAGGTCTAACTCCGGTTCAGGCGGACTAGGCCTATATCCGCAAGTATTCGTTCTATTGTCAGTTCTGGCACTATAATTAATATAGCTGCTGTAGAATTGCATTTGGTTCATGCTGTAGTTAAAATTCAATACACTGTTGTCTTATTTCTGCAATCAACATGGCTTGAGCTTTCTTGAGGTAGAGATAGTGGTGTAGTTGGAATTGGTTCGGTTGGCTGAAGAGTACTACTATATACATCTATAACGGCACCTCGTTTCTTCACAACGAATACTTTTTCTTTGCATTTATTCATCAGACCTACCTCAGTTCTTCCCTTCTCATTTATTGCCTTTGCCAATAGAGTTTTCCTGAAACTTTGTTTTCACTCTGGTTCTTTGTCATATTCTCCCCTTCGTACTACTATTCTTCAACTTCAAAGTTTGTTTCCTCTTTATAAACAATAACACAAAAACTACCAATCGACAACTATGCAACACTGGCTTATAACCCTACTCTTTGCCTTTGCTATCAATGCAATGGCAGCTTCTCTTGGAAGTGTTCAGAGTGGTGAAAATGCTGCTAGCATTGCTACTGTTGACAGTACTGCAGATGCTGAAGAGGCACCTAGCACCAATGACCACCATCTTAATCCACGAGGCATCATCGGCGCTTTCAACCTTAGTGCTGACCATTGCTTATTACTTGTAAATGGAAGACTTGTCACTGTCAGAGGAAGATATGTCCATGTTTCTAGAGTATTCTGTAAACACTAAGGCATGGTTGAAATGAGCATCCTTGCCCCTGGTGGCCTTCTTTTATCATTGCCATGGGCACAGAAAGACAGAGAATAATGCGCATCACAAGGATGCGCCGCAGTCAAGCATGCATCGCCCTCTTTTTATACACTCGAGATAGAAATTCCAATAACAACACAACACATTATTTAATAAACCCAAGATACTCGCTATTCTCTTTCCCAGATGTCTGAGCCACTAGCTGACATGTTCTTGCATTATGACCAGACTTGCCACAGACACCGCAATGCTGAATTCCTAGTAGCACTGGCCTTCCCTGGCCACCACTTCTTGATAATTCGGCCACTACCTATAGATTCACATCCATTCCATCACTGACATACTGAATGTCCTGTAAAGAAAGGGAGAAGGAATAAGTGATTATTGAAGTTGTTCTCTATCTATCTAAATCTTGTCTGAAGAGCGGATCTCAGCCGGTTTATATGTCCACCGCTACCATGTTCTAGATCGAGCACATGGGTCTTGGAAGAAGACCCTTTATGTCTGATACTAGCCCTAACGTTTGGGCGAACTGGATCAGGGTCAGCAATCCTGGTAACTCTGGCTTAGGTTACTGATAGGTCTTAACCTCACTACTGGGTTGTGCAAGTCTCTCACATTCATTCCTATCAAAGCCAGGCACAAACCATATAATAGCTGTGATCAAGGCACACCACACCATAAGCCCTAGCAGAAGTCTAACCAAGTCAGTAGCCAACTGCTAACAAAAGCAGGGGATGCACTGTGCTTACCAAGCAGCTGGTTCCCCCTTTTCCCCAACACCACGCAATCTCAAAGCAAGTCCTCGTTATCAAAGATGAGTTGGATCGGAAGAGCCTAGAGAAAATAGTGGTTTATCTAGCCTCAGTTTTCATGGCATATCTTATGGCTAGGAGCTGGGTAATCTGATGGAAAGTTGCAGGTTCAAGGCAAAAGAGTTCACCGGGCGTCTTGACATGTCATGCTTGTATTATTGAAATGAATCTTGACTTTTACTGGGAGGTAACTCGCGACCAGGGAACCTTACGTTGGCAGGCTGTAATTAAGCTCTTTTGACTAGAGGACACATACTACTTACTATTGGGTCTGGTAGCAAATCTGGCGCCGTTTGATCTTGGTAATCCCCGTAGACGTCGATGAAAATCCAAGTCCAAGCTCATGTCTTTGCTGTTATGCTAGGCCAGCTATATGTCTTTGTTTATTGGCCTTGGCGCTTAATAAAAAGCGTTTCATTTCATTCAAGATCTCAGCATCTTGGTTACATTATAAGATGCCGCCTAACTAGCGTGCGCTAAATGATCTCGAAACGTTTCTTGGGGCTGCAGAGCTTAGACCTCATGGGCGTCTACCACAGTTAGGTGATTTACAAATGTGGAGGTATTCTGAGTCGGGGTTACCAGGATTGTTGCCCGCCACGAATCCCTATAAGTATAATGTAAAAGGATTGAAGTCTTGGGATGTAGCGTAGAAGGAAATCTCGAATAACCCAACTGATTCAAACCAATAAGATCTATTCAACATAAAGGGCCTTTCCCAAGGGCGTTTGTTTGGTCTAGACACTGTAGTGAGGGACACGTAGGCCGGTTGAGATCCGCTCTTCAATCGAGAGTTAGATAGACAAGCAACAACTACAAATCACAGATCCCTTCTCATTCTAAAGACATTCACTACGTGCTGCCAATTTGTACTATTAAAATGGTTTAGTCATTTGTCTTTTATTTGAGCTTAAGTGCTACTTTTTGTATGCTACTCACTACCCGTGCATCGTGCGAAATTACGCCATGGAAACAAATCACACGCCTCAAGACACCGTGTATTTCTCCTGGAGGAAGTGGCTAGGGGTAGATCGTTAGTTGTCCCGCTGCTCATGGCACTCCATTCTATCATGTGCACTGCTTTCCCTCACATCTTGGGTCTTCTCATTTTATATGCCCTTTGTTGGTCATGCCATATATCCCCGCCCTTGCATTGATATTCAACCCAGACTCTGAACTTTTATTCATTTCACTTACAGGATCACAATTTATTGCATTACCTTGAGGTTCACGCATAGTGCGGCCAGTGAAAAAGAGGCTAAGTGGATATCGCACACAATAACCTTTACAAACAAGCTAGACGGGATGATGGGTAGTCTTGTATTTGTCTCCGAGCTATGTCTATGAGATATCAGGCTTGTTTTTGGCTAATTAGGGGGGAGTGGAAACACGATACCACGTACAAAGCAAGCCTCCTAGATGTTGCGGTCTTCTAACAGTAGATATTAGGAGGACAGTCATGCAGAACATTGTAAACAGAGGAAGGAAGGTCTACAAGAACTACAAGCTAGGGGACTGCCTATAGGTGTCACTGAGAAAAGAACGACTCTTGCTTGGGCTACAGAGAGGTCTTAGAAACAAATAGATCCAATGGGTAGTGATGGGGAAAGTCGGCAGCTATGCATACAAACTGGATATGCTATCTTATTGCTGTCGTGAGTGACATTATCGCCCTTGGAATCAGAATGTCCTCGCTCTTGCAACCCGCTTTGGCTAGCTGATAGACTGCTCCGTTGCCCGGGACTTCGCTGTGTCCTGGGACCTAGTGCACTTTTCAAGCCGTCTTTTCTAGGGCTAGGTTGTCGGATCCACCTTCCCATCTTGCGAGGATACGTCAGATCTTGTTTATTCTGAGCTGCAAAGTGCCCTGGCTTCTGCATCCGCTGGCCGACCTGTTTTACCACTCCCAAATTGTCGACAGATAGGTTTAGGCCTTGAGGGCAGCAATCTCTTCTGCGTCCGCCACTTCGCTGTGTTTGCCGCATAGGCCATTGCTCTGTGCGAGCACTTTGGCTCGGTAGTAGAAAGTCCAGCCTGCTCCAGTGTCTCTGTCGCAGTTGCGTGAGCATCGTGATTCTCTACTAAGCAGGTCTAGGTGAAACTTGGCTGCCTCTTCCTTGCTTAGTTTGTCTGCGTAACTCGGCTGGTCCCTCCTGTTCTGGCCGAAGTTTTGTCTAGTCCCTGATCAGGTGTGGCAGCAGTGCCTTTGCGTTGTCGATGCTCCCGTTCGATGAAGTCTTCCAGAAGGGATCTAAGATGCTAGAATGTGATTGGGTCCGGGCGGTGGATGAGGAACCCGGCCCCCTTATAAAATGGAACCAGAAGAAAAGCGGGCTTCCTAAGGACGGGTAAAATATATGTAACAACAAAACAACAGCAACCCATCATCTATCCTGGCACACGGCCCATGCCTTAAGAGCTAGTACTGACCTCTTGTGGTTGAAGGTAATCGAAATAGTTGCATCCTACTATAAAGACATCTGGGTGTGTGCATAGAGAAATAAGTGATGAGGTGGAAGAAAGGAAAACTTGGAAACAAAAGATCTTGTCTAAAGCAAAAAAGGTGTCACAGACAGGCAGGATTATTAGGCAGGGACGAGGATTCAGGGGAATAGTGTGTATTCAATGGAAGCAAGAAACATATAATTGACGGGATAGAGACGACGACGTTGCCTGGGCTCAGGGAGCAACATTCAGAAGACAGAGAGAGTGATGTCTGCTACAAGATATCTACAATAGCAGTGGCAAGGGGCAGTAATCTAACACCAGGAGCTACAGCGTTGATCAGGGCTACAGCGTTGAACAAGGCAACGTAAGGCTACGGCATTAGACAGGGTAGGAAGCAGTAGCGTACCATAAGAAAAGGCAGTTATGCATGAGGTTATCTTGTTGAAGAGTGAGGTCCGAAGCTTTCGGGAAGCAAATGAGATACTAAGCCGGCGCCGAAGGGCCAAAACGACTGGACTACAGGAAGAAGGCACAATGACTCTACAGTAAGTCTCTGCAGTAAGTATCACAAGCAATTGATCAGATGCATGTTGATATGCAAGTAATTGCGGAATCATCGAGAGGTAGTGGTCGAGGGAGGTCAGAGCGACAGGGTAGACAGAGTTGTGGTGGGTGCAGCAAGGCTAGGCATGATGTGAGGGCCTGTCAGGTAGTTTCTATGCCATCTGGACAAGAGTATGGCAAGTAATTTAATTCATGAGATAGTTGGTTGTGGTTTTATTGCTATCTAAAAAATCATAGTCAAGACTTTTGAGTCACTCACTTGACTAACCCACTCACTTCACTAACTCACTCACTTATCACACACGTTATATTATTGTTTATGAAGAACTAAATTCTAAATGTCTTCACAGCATTGTGTGCCACATGTCTACATCACGTTTTCACCGGATGGTATTCCGAGTGCAGCCCTAAAGCAATGGCCCAGGAGTGGAGGCAAGACACTAGGACCTACGCGTGTATTGTTACCTATGATCTCACGATCTGCAACACTCTACTCTATTGAGCCTACCACTGTTCCTGTCTTTGGTATTTCCCCCTTTGTCTGCTTTTTGCTAGTAAGGGCATATATACCTAGCCATTGATTTTCAATTTCGACATAATTCATGTCATACGTTTTGCTGCAGGATTGCAATGTAGATTTATCTTGTACTACCTTGACGGCTCACACTTAGTGCAGCCTATGTTGCGTGGCGCACTATACATGTTAAGTGGCGTCCCATACATGCCCCACTTCTTCGTAACCAAGACCCACACCTCTTGTGGCTGAACACCCATGAAAGGGTTCACGCGATCATGAATACTCATGAATCCTCATGAATCATCATGAGCACCATACAAAAGGAATGAAGTCCAAGGACGTAGCGTATAAGTAAATCCTTTAATAAATCAACTAATTCAAACATTAAGATCTATCCTACAGCCTATAGAAATGGAGCAAAGTTAACACTACAAACAGGGATATTCACAATGCAAGTCAGATAAAAGATGCTGGTTAATCTTATGTCTATCATGTAGTTCTACCGACATATGGTCTAGTAGGCCTGTTTTCCACAACTGAAAGGGTGGAAACACGTTACCATGTACAAAACCACCCTTCTAGATTACCATCTGCTTTGAGATATTCCCACTCTACCAACATATGACTTCCCTTTCTCTACCCCTCTAAATCTGTGAGATTTAAGGAATATCATTATTGTCTCTAAAACGGATTGAGACTAGGCAAAGCCAGATGTTAGAGTCATTCGATAATGGATCAGCCTTAATGATTCTTTTCAAAGTTGACCCTGATCCGTCTTTTATTGGCGCCTTCCATACCAATATCGAAAGACTCAATATGGAAACCCTCAGTCTCCTCAAACTCTGTGCAAATGTCAATAGCATCTGACCCAAACGAGGTTCTGCGCAAAGATCTCCATTGATAGTCGTAGAGCTCGCTTTCCCTTTCAATAGAGATCTCGGGAATGTCTTCATCTTGACTGGGATCATAGTCGAATGCGGTGAAGATCTCATCAAGAATGTGAACATCAGACTGCTGATTAACGTTTTAGTACTTGATGCGCCGGAGTTCTCCTGCACTGAGGCCACTCTCACGCTCCCAGATGCTTAGCAGAGCCTCGTAGGAGTCAAAGATCTGACCCGGGTTTAGCATTTTCGAAACCGCAATGTACTTTTTTTCTTCAGAGACGTAGACGTCTGCAAAGAAGTTACCAGGACCTTTGACTTCTTTCCAGCCATTGTTCGGTTCAGAGAACTCAAGTTCAAGAGCACTAGCATAGCTAACAGCTTTGTCTCTTCCTGCAGCAGCTAGGGAACAGAGCATAGCAGCCACAAAGACTAGGCGAGGAAAGCCTGAGAACCACATGGTAGTAAATGGCGTGCAGGTGTGTGCAATGAGGTTCAGGAGAGTGAGCCAATATTGTAGCAAAATGGCAGTAGGAAAGTAGGATGAAGAAGGAATGTTGAAAGAGGCTGAGCTTTCCAACCATCAGCTAGTCTTCAGGGCCGCGCTGGCTTTATACTCAAGATTCTCTTCATTTTGTCGGTGTTTACTCCTCTCGTCCGTTCTCCTTGTTCTGGTATACTGCTTCTCAACTTACTACACCTGAATCTCAGGTCCAAAAATGCCAATATCAAGTTACTAAGTTTGACTTAACAGATTCAGACTGGATGGCTTTACATGGTGGGAACGAACCACCTCGCAATGATCAACAAAATGGTGGCACGAGGAAGTTCATTTTAATAGGACTGGAGATTGATAGGTCACTATATGCTAATACAAACACTGCCAAGATAAGCTCTATCGGCTCAACTCTGTGCTTTCCTCAACATGCGGAGGAACTTGTCTTGGCTCCGACAAACCGCCCCCACACCACCCCTCCCTCTCTCACACAACAATGGTAGTGCACATGGGTAAATTTGCCCACTGAACTAATCATCCTTGACCACTAACATGGCTTTTGCGTCTTTTTATAGTGAAGTAGCTTGTAGGTTAAATAATACATGGATGGGGCTTCTCAAATGCGTGAACGGCATTAGTGAGCGACACCGCCTATATTCGGATGCAACATTTATCCGCGAAAAGAGAGAACTTGTCAGAACATGACTAAGCAGACATGGAAGAAAGGACACGTGACTGTAAACCCAAGTATCTATATCTCATAGTCGAAGTACTCAGGGGTGGACGAAGGAGAGAGTGAAGAATCAATACAAGCAATTCTACAACAGAACTATCGGTGTCGGTGGTTTAGCCTAGGGCAAAGGAGACACAAGCTAAATTTGTAAGTAACATTTATGATCTGCTTCCAATAACGTAATTTACCTGCGAGTGGAACACTCCACCAAGACTTTCACATTTCGATCTTTCAAACCACTCTACTCAAACCACCGAAAATATCTTCAATCTCTAGAGAGGCCAGTCTTGTTCCTATTTTCGCCACTATCAAACAAAACCTAAAACTCAGTATTTGAGAGGCCGCCAAGATCTACACACCTTAAACGCCAGAATGAAGGGAACACGCGCTCGACAGGATGTACGTACCAACTCTACGTGATTAGCTCCACTCGAGGAAGAAACTCTAGTCAAGTCCATTGTCGACCTACATTTGTGGCGATTTCCCCCCTGGCTTAGTGGTGTTGAAGAAAAAGCCAACCTGCTCCTCCCAGAATGCGATGTGGGACATGCTGGGCAGCACTGGGCTTCACACCTCGTCCAGCGACAACTAGAGCTCAAGACTTGTTTTAATTGCACATAGGACTAGTGCCTCACGACTCTCAGGCAGTCTTGTTGAAGCTGGATGTCAAGTTACAGGCTCCAACACCAACTAGACTAGCTCTCTTCCTGAAGGGACCGACACTTGGGGCTCTTTGACGCCACATAACCCGATATACAAGCCTTCTCACAGTCTGCCTATGCCAAGGATCGAATTGTCCATCGTTAATGAAGCTCTCCGACTCCAATTCATGATGCTATCGACTATTCTACAAAGGGGGCACAGGAAATAATGCAAACGGTAGCGCTTTTACGCAAGAGGTAGAAGTAACTACAGTAGCAGATGAGACACCCAGCAAACGCTGGAGCGCCAAAAGGACACACGTACGGCAAGTAGGAGCTCTTAATGTAGGCAATGCTCAAGAGATTCTAGCCCAAAGGATGTTGATCAGCAGGTGACTGAAGAAATGCAGCAGAATGATGGCCAGTAGAAGCGGGCTGCAGCAGCCATTTGGCACTGTGGAAATTGTGGGAAGACAGGCCATAATGGAAGAGCCTTCTTGGATGATATAAGATCATCCGGCAAATGTACCCATAGTTATTTTAAATAGATTTCTTTTGTTATTATATTGCAATGTATTAATGAATGCGAGGAGCATTGGGAAGCGTTCCGCTCACTGGTAAATTACGTTACAAGAACTATGATTCCTGAATTAAGTCGGCTTCATATGAAATGCCGTTACCGTTCAAAAAAGTATATCTTGATCCCTTAGAAATGCAGTGTAATATATGAAATCTCAGAGTCTCGCCTTTTATTTTGTCAACTGGCTTTTCTTCATCGGCATTTTCAGGGGTTTTGTACTCCCGGTCTTAGGTTTTTCAAGTGCTTCGGCTCAACATGGGTTTCCGGACTATTGGTGCTCTGCCCATAGTGGCTTGGCGACCGGTATGGCAAGTTTCTCTCTACTCCAAATGTTCAAAAGCCTATTTGCTTCCCAACTTTAAGTTTTGCCTAAAATCACTGCTCTAACGTAAGTGCATAGGATGTCGCAAAGATAAGGAAATCGGAAAAAAATCCCACAACTCCCTTTACTTTCCCTTTTTCAACAATTTCTCAACCACCAAGTATGCCAGAGTTGAATAACGAAAGAAA
>JAYJND010000312.1:0-26765 GCA_038382165.1 Ceratocystis alfenasii | reverse complement strand
GAATGTGGGGCATGCAAGAGGGAGGAGGGATAGTTAAAACCCGTCAGGCCAGAAGCACTAGTAGTAGCACGGAGCAAATGGCACCTCTAGCAGCATCTTACTTGGAGTTGCGTCGTTTGATCTTAGTGATTCCAGTAGACGTTAAATATATTCAAATCAAATCAAATCATCTTACTTGGAGCGTATTTGTCGAGTGTCGATATTTTTGCTGAATAAATGGTGCTCAAGGCCATGCCAAACTTGTTTGTGCTGTATCGTTAGCGAGCTTTAATTCCAAAGGCCGTGAATATTCAAGCCACGGGAAGAAACTTTGAGGAATCAGGGCAAATATAGAGTCCCTGCTGCTGCGGGAATACATACGCTTTTGTCGCTACATGGACCAGCTTCCAACAGTGGTAGATAGCGAGGTTTTTTCGCTGCCAAAAATGCACTACTTGCTATGATTAGGGTTGTAATCGAGTGAGCGGCTTTGTAGTTAGGGTTATAAGACAAAGATAATAGATTACATGCTTTACGGGAGAATTACCATGATTACTGTATTACTTACCATTGAACAAGACTTGAGGGCTGACGGTGAAAAAAAAATTGCTCACAGTACGCCGCTATCATCGTTCTTATTGTGTCCATCGTATGATACTCTTTATAGTGCACTATAGCTCCCCCAGCGCTATCATGTTGGCGTCCTGATCAAAAGTTGGATGAAAAAACGGCAATGGTTCCTAGCGTGTTACTTTTCCTTGATACTGTAGGGCTGTATATCAGCGCCGTACTCATCCTCGATCAACCTCTCCATCATCCAAGCCATCACCAATGCATGGAGCGACAATCTATTCTGCCAGGCTTACAGAATACCCCTATGCGAAGCCGGAAACACCATGTTAACTCCCTAAATGGGAATCTCCTATTGCGGCATTTCTGTGCCCCCTAATGCATGGGAACGACGGGATGTCAGACGCATTTCCCTTCACTAGATGACCTAAGAGTATTCAATATAGCTGGCACGCACCCACAACACTAATCAGCACGGTCTATATCCAGCCAAGTAGGAAGGTTTGTTTTTGTCCTGTTGGACCTCGGGTTGGCTGGGGCTTCCACACGGACTGCTAAGAACTTAGAAATGCTTACAAGGGGACCTGGTATTCCATTCCACGCCTATCATTAAGTCTGCTAGACTGGAAAGCTTCCTAAATGATACCAACAGCTCTATGCTTCCTGGCTTCGTCGGGATATCGAAGGTAATTTAGCTAATCTCTAAGCTGCACGGCCAGATGAAATAAAGGAAACCTAATAGTAGATATTAGGAGGACGTACTGAATGTCCTGTGAAGAAGAGGAAGAAGGAAATAAGTGATTATTGCAGTTGTTCTTTTGTCTTTCTAAGTCTAGTCCGAGGAACGGATCTCAGCCGGTTTATATATCCATCACTACCATGTTCTAGATCAAGCACTTTGGCCTTGGAAGAAGGTCTGATGCTAACCCTAACGTTTGGGCGAACTGGATCAGGGTCAGCAATCTTGGTAACCCTGACTTAGGTTACTGACAAAACCGCTATTTCACTGGGAGAAGAGATGCTGTGAAATATGCTTGCTCATTGATCTAAGCCAGTGTAGTACTCTAGAATGGAGTAGGATTTTGATCAA
Source organism: Ceratocystis alfenasii (assembly GCA_038382165.1). Classification (NCBI taxonomy): domain Eukaryota; kingdom Fungi; phylum Ascomycota; class Sordariomycetes; order Microascales; family Ceratocystidaceae; genus Ceratocystis; species Ceratocystis alfenasii. The sequence goes on along the minus strand of JAYJND010000312.1, from coordinate 25,126 downwards.
AAATAGGGACATGTCGGCTTCTCAATCTATCATATCTTGCTGCTTCTAATAGTGGGCTCGCTGCAACGCGCGACGCATTTTCGACTCTGACTATGAGAGGGATAGTTTCGTTGTGAATATTCACAGGGACGTGAAATCGTATTTCAATTACGATACGAAAGAGGTAATGATGTGCTTTTAGCATGTTAATAAGGGCTGTGAGTTTTCAAAAGAAGCAGTCATACTGGGCTGAAGTAGCCGTTATGGCTTGTTGGTGCTGGCGGGAGTTGATGGAGGTACGTTCATCTACGCATTTACATATCCTGCCAGCAATGAATTGGCTGAAGAGCATACAAAGACTTAGGAGGCTGTGGGAAGTTTCAGAGTCAGTCTACGCCATGCAAACTTCACTTCCGTACATCGCAGCCACAATATAGACTTCCGTGTGTTCACGGGATCTTAGCAAGAAGTCAAACCATTCCTATTGAGCCTCTTAGTGAGGATGCAACTGTGAGTGACTGATGCATAGGCCAAAGTTTAGTGATTCCTTTATGCATTGTATGTAGTACGGACGCTGGGGGAATTTGGTAATGTAATTCGAGAGGGTGCTGGTCGGCATCTAGCTGCCTCTCTATTTCGATGAATATTGCCATAAAAATCGCAGAAAATGTCCTAAAAAATACACTAGTGACTGCACTATCAGAAATGAGGTTATCAAGCCAGATATTGAGTGATGTGGTGTCAGCAGACGAGAAGGTAATTACAAAGTAGGTTCAGGATCACCAACGACTTGACAGTGACTTGAGTGTTATGTATGAGGCTTTTCACACTCAGATGGCGTGGTACTAAAGGTGCTAGCGCCGTCTGCTATGCTGGTGCTACACATTTTGCTGGCGCCGTCATGCCCGACACTTTGCAGAATCACTACTGACAACACAGCTACAGCTGCATGAGCTTCTAGATTCCTGACTTCATATGGAAAATACACGGCCGATATTTTCATAGATGCTAGACGTGAGGAGAGAAGATTTGTGCTGCCAAAGATTCGTTCCACTTGTGAGCGATGCAATGCTACCATCTCATATGTTCACATCTCAAGTTGGAGACGGCCCGACCCTACGTTCTAGTCCCGTGCTTGGGCTTTTAGAAGGCCATTGCAATAAGTTTGTCTTTTTGTATTTGCTTCAGACGGCCTCCAAGTTGCTATTGTATCTAACCATCAATCCGAGTCTAAAGCTAGGCATTTATCATTATGGATGGAACTCACTGAACGTGATGTTTAGTGTCTGCTTGGGAGAATGGGAAGTAAATAGTAAACCAAGATGACAGGAATGAAACAATGGAATGGGAAACACAAAAGAAAAGCCCACAAGACAGACTGTATGTAACCGCCGCCAGTTATGGGAGGACTTAAAAGCACATGTCTTCGGACAGCCCGAGTATTATCGAACCTGCATGTGAGGACAGCACGAACTCGAGCGTGCAGGCTCGAGGATATATTTAGGGGCCCTGCTTTGAAGGCCCCTTCAGAACTCTCATTGGTAGCTGAAAATCATTATGCCGAAATCAGACAAGTCGCATTCAATCTAACGTATAGTTCGTGACCTTCACAACTTGATTCTGAGTCTGACAAAAAGGTTGGCTCGCGCCCCGATACTGGACATCACCGGAACGCCAGTATTTCGCCCCTAAAAGTAAAAAAGGCCTGTGCAGAAATTATGGCTCTGCAGTAAGGCGGGTATTCGATATAAAGTTTCTAAGCACATAACCGCTTGGAGTGTCGTAGGGACATGTGCCGCAGAAGACTGCATTATAGAGCAATGACGTGAGGTCTCTGGCTTGCCCACATTTCGTCCCAAGTGTGATTGCGCTTCCCTTTGTAATTCTTCTGCGCTCATACATTCCCCCACATCACAAGCTTCCATGGGTTTAAAGGCGGAGTGAAACTGTCTAACAGTTGGTCATCTGCCATAGCATGGAAAGGCTCGATGTCGAATCTGCGTCATGCATAAGTTTAAATGACAAAGGCTTTGTGAATATTTCTGAGCTTCTTGGATAACCTTCGCCTTCGGGTTGCTGTCACGTCTGGTTTCCAGCATGTTGGGCATGTTCTTCCTTAGGCCCTCAGTAAGCTTGCTAGTTACATGCCCCTATTTGCGTATCTAATACATGACTGCGGCTTGACTATCGTCGTGAAAGCAGCTACTACAGCGGACCTACTGGCTCAGCGTTTTAGTAACGAGACTGCTTTCCTTGGTTGTATAGGACGGTCCAAGTCATTGCATTTTCAAGTATCTGGATATAGCTAGAAGTTTGGTGTAGTGATTGGTTGCTAAACACGGTAGCAGCCCGCCCGCCAGCTTTTTCTCAGATACAGCCACCTCGGCGTGTTTCTCGGGTATCATGTGGACTAGCATGGTGGTTCTATTGATGTAGTATTGAGGCGTCAAGTGTCTCTACAGCCCGCCCCTCATCGGTTTGCTTGACACTTCATCTGATCCCAGTGCAACGCCTGGGGAGTTTTTGGGCCCTGAAACCAGCTTGCTACTCCTGGTTAGCCTAGTGATATAAGGATTAAGGTTTCTAGTTTTAGTTGCGAGCTGGTTGGCTACGGCCATGTCTACAATCGCTCTGCTGTGGAACAGGTTCGCTTGCTTACGTAGTAGAATTTCTGCGTAGGTGTGACAACTAGAGGGGCAAACTAGGCATCTTGCTAACTACTTGCTCTTCCCAGACTCGAGGGCTCTTTGGGGAAGCGGCTAGTAGACGACAGGACTGGATGGGGACTTCCCAGTGTTGGACAACATTTCCAACATGGCAGCTAGGATAGCACCTGCATAATTCAAGGCGCTCTCAATCGAGGCACTCACTTCATGACGTATGGATTCTCGGGCTTTGGTGTTGTCGGTTGGTCAAGTCGGCATGCCATCGGTGTCGCTGGATCAACAAAGTTGTGGGCAAGGAAAGTATGAGGATTGTGTGCCACTCACACAAAATACAGGAGGACCTTACGTTGCATCTGCATGCACGAGCACTCATCCAGGTGATTACTGTCAGCAGGAGTCTAGTTCGCGGTTTCCATAGCTCTACGTCAGGGAGCTGAAGGCAGTGTATGTTGGGGGCGGGTTTCCACATAGAGACAAGCATACCCCTCACATAGAGAGGGAGATGTCGACTGCCTCCTGGAGATCTTACGCGTTGACATGAGTGGAGAACTAGCCCCCAACATCGACTATGGCCATAGTGCTGGATGACGGAGCTTTCCGGGTAGGGGTTATCTTCTGGCCAAGGACGAGAGTTGCTGTTTTCACCAGGGGTGTATCGATATCGGTGAGCGATGGAAGATCAACCAGCTGTTGTCATGGCATGGCGATCCTTTTGCTCGTGCGCGGCGGCGGTAGGAATACAAATCTTCGCGGTGCGAAAAAATAAAGAAAACAAGTGAGTTGTGGCTTTGGTGTAGGTAGCCGATCCTGAGACGCTTCATTGATGTAGAATCGGCCTAGAAGAAAAAGAAAAAAAAAAGGGCGAAAGTAGGTGTCCCTCGACGAAGAGGCCTCCCTTCCCTGTATTAGTCATCCATATTACCCAGCCTCAGCATAGGTACTGTTTCGGCACTTTCTTGGTGATGGGTGATATGACGATGCGTAATTGTAGGAGTGAAACAGATTTAAATTAACACTGTTTACAGGTTGGACATAAATTCTATGATTGTATAGAAATAGTTCGTGAATTGATGACATGGCAAGGCAGAAGATTGGCTGCTCAGGAGCCAGGGCTAGTGCCTGAACAGCCCTCCCCAGAAGCCTCCAAAACAGCCTTGGTATTAGCATCCGATGCCTCCTCTGCATCTTTTAAGGCAGCATTTAAATCTTCTTCAGCAGCGAGATCGTCAGCATAAGCATCAGCAGAGCTCACCACGGGGGCATCCGTGGGGGGTGGCTTTTTAAATGAGAACATCATGACGTTAGCAAGCCTAGGCTCCCCCTCGATGTTGCGCACCTGCCTCTCTTGCCGGTTGATTACAATTTTGTCGATGTTAGCCCCTGGGACCATCGTGGATGCCCTTTGGTAGAATGAATTTTTGGAAAAGGCGGACCATTTATCTTCATCCTTGGGGGTCATTGCGATCCGAGCCTTGGGGTCGAGCAGCCTGGTTCTACGGTAATTCCTGATGGCTATATTGACCTTTGCATTGTCAACATCCATCGCAACCCACTTCATGTTTTCAGGCTTCATGTCCTTTCTGGCGCAGAGACGTTCAAAGATTTCATAGAGCTCTAGTTTGTCATCGTGATCAGATTCCTGGTCTAGGTTGTTGTCGAAGATAGTAGTGACTTTGCGTTTGGTATTGATGTAAAGATAGAGAAGTGGGCGCGGCAGATACGGATTGTATCTTGAAGAATGGACCATGGCGCCACCATCACTGAGGTAATTGACTGTGTAGCCATGCTCTTCAAGATATAAATCAGCGGGATGCGCGCTATCAGACGACGACGCTATCGTGATGGCATCAGGAGACTGAATAGCATCGGAGGAGCCAGGCTCATAGTCATTAAACCATGGAAACGGTAGGCAGAGGGAGACCAAGTGTGCGAGCCGCATGCTGGGTGATGGTCTGGACAGGATAGAAAGACGGCAAGGAGAGAGTATGGAAGCTTCGTGGAAGATACGAAGGAATCCCCTCATTTATGGGTATAATGGAGGTATTTATTTGGTTCTTTTTTTTCATTCCCGCTAGTCTACAAAATTTGTCATGGCACAACATTTTAACAAGAAAATAGGTTAAATGTGCCGCCAGTAGATTGCTCTGTTGATCTACGAAAAATATAGACTAGAAATAGGGCCATGACGCACTGAATATTAACCCATGGCGGCCTGCAAAAGGCTCCATCTAAGGCATCAACGGAGATAAGTCCCATGTCTAATTTAGAGTCCCATCCCACTCCAAGCACATGAACAGCTTATGGGCATTGCATCGTTTGATCTTGGTGATTCCAGCAGAGGTTAAATAAATTCAAGCTTATGGGCACTATTAAGATAGAGCTACACATGCATATAATGAACGACATTGCCACTTTGGCTCGTCTAGAAAAAAGAGGGCAAAGTGCGACGGTAAACTCACAATTCTAACTACCCGCTCGCCTGTTCTGCGCTTTTTGCCATGGACTAGGAAAGCCGGTTTACAATGGAGCTCTAGCAATCTAGTCTCTACTAACTTGGCTTCCATTTCATACGCTAATTCGCGGCGCCCGCGCTTGATCGGGCGCGCGGAATCCGATAGGCTGTTAAATGGCCCCCCCAACTCAGCACCCCTAACCTAGCACCCCGCGATCAGTAGCCCACCAAAATGATCCCCCGCCCTGCCCATCGGGTGGGTCGTTTTCCGATATCTGAGCCTCTGTGGCTCGATCTCACTTGGCTGCTTGGCTGAGTGTTGTCATAACCTTGGCCTTGCTATATTCCGATGGTTCGCTGCCCAAGAATGCGCTGCATGTTGACGGCTGCCTGAGAGCGGCAGATTGGCAGTGCGGGTATTGGTCGGAATTTCCTGTTTCCCACCCATTCCATCAACCAGCCCTACAGCTTTTTTGCCAAGATTCATGTGAACATTTTCCAAAACCGGTTATTATGCAGGGTTCTTCTTACCTATTAATCGCCACTGATAAGTCCACTGTAGTTCTAGATCTAGACCATTGATAAAGACACAGGCCAACTAGCTGGGTAGCAATGTTTCATCAGTTTCAGCCAATCAAGTAATACCATTTGCACCACCCACGGAAGATTCTAAAATTGCTTAGGCTTACAGACGAGTTTTAACATGCTTTGGCCGCCTCGCTACTGTTTCTTTCATCTTATTCTGTGCTTTCATCATAGTGGGCCTTCGACAGAGGCCTAGCCAACGCTATGATGGGGTAGGACAAGAGCTTTGGCTGGTCTTTGCATAGCTGCCGGCAATCGGATTTGGCCGAGATCGCCACCTATGCCCTAGAAAATGGGGCCTGCCCTTATCATGCCTGCGAAAAGGTGTTTCGGCTTACTCGGCTTGCTATCAAAAACATAGTCGGCTTGGCGGCCAATAACTGTCGATTAAGCAGCAAAGCAACATGAGCGGGGGGAGTACAACTGCTGGCAATTGAAACCAAGTAGTTGTGTCCATGCATCTTGAATGGCTCATATTAGTCAGCTCCTATGCAAACGCTGCAAACGCCGCCAAAAGGTCTGCCATCCCTCGACCGATTAGAGAAACGAAAGATTGTGCAGGAACTAGAGAATGCGAAAGCAAAACTAGCCAGTAAATCGCAGCGAGAACTATGGACTTGTTTTCTGCAGGCAGTGCCGTGCATTGATGGGCTACAGGCTGACTTGTAGTTTATTAGCTCAGTATCGTCCGATCTTGTTTCTTGTTGTGCTCTGGGGATCTGCCTTGTGTTCCTTGTATCTATTTCAATCCATCGATCCTCCTCTCTTTGGGACTTCGACTGGGGGGATTTTGCATCTGGATTGGTGTGGCTGCATTGTTCTTGCATATATTATGTGTTGACATATATGTTCTTGCGTAATATGTACAGATTGAACTGTTCATCTAGGAGATTCGCAATACATATGTGCAGGGTACTCACCCGAAGTTGTTCCGAAGATGGTAAACCGGACGGCATTATGCATAGCCCTTGTTCACGTGACCCCACAGTGGTGCGTATTCCTCGCTCACAAAATTTTCACCTCATAGATGTGGACAATTAATGGATAATCGCTTTCTGCTCAACAGCGGAATGTCGGCTTGGCCACGTTCCAAAACTTGTTCCCTAAGCTGGGAAAAGAACAAGGAACATAAGAGGAGGAAGAAAAAAAAGCCTTGGCGGTGCCGTCACAGCCTGTGCGGCAAAATTCAGCTAGAAGGTTTGTGCAATCTTTTCCTTTTTCTTTTCATGTCGATGGGTAGGACCCTGGTGCATCGGCACCACCTAGCTTAACTTTAGCGCCGATTTGCTTCCGGTCTTTCAGAGTTCTCGCCTGCGATAGGTGCAATCTTAGGTCTCTTATCTTCATAATGATCCTTTTAAGGCTGTAGAGACGTCAAATTAGCTTTGTTATAGCTGTCAGAAGATGACAACACAGTGGGACTAGTATGACAGGGGCCGATGAAATGTCAATCAGGAACTCGGAGCGGCTAATGCGATAGTGGTTTCTGCGAAATATGGACATCCTTGACCATTTTCATCCAATAATGAAGTCCAGGGAAACCCGCGCCTGTGCAACTGTTTAAAAGTGTAGCTATTAGCTTCATGCACATGGAGGGTAGCCCAACGTACTCTCTAACTGTGCCCATGGTGGGTAAGCATTACACTGTACACATGTACATTACATGTGTAAAGTCCAAGTGAGGGGCACAGTTATTAGGCTCAGATATAGAGCAGGTAATGTCTGCCCATGCACTCCTATGCGCAAAAGAAATGTGTCTATACTCGCCTGCCGAGTCATTCAGAGAGTACTAGCTCGTCTACGGGGTAAGGCTGTACTGGACAGTCTCGGGGAGGGTGGCAGGCAGGCTGGAGAGTCCCTTAAGACCACAAGCAGGATTCCTTGGCTCGATCTGAAGCTGGAATTTGATTTTACAGAGTCTGGGACATAAACGCAGCAGGGCTATAGCGGATCTCTAGCCCTTTAGTTAGCAGCTAGAAGGAAGCATGGAAAACTTACTTGAAGACGCATTTTTGAAGGGAACACAGCGGGTGGGGTTGACTTGGGGATAGGATTATCGGCAATAAATGGATCTCTTACTACATATCAAGCGAGCCAGAAGTATCCTGAAAGTCTTGCAAAGCACTGCCAACAGTTTAAGGAAACTAGAAGCCTAGAGAGCCGCCAAGATGATTTATCCAGATGTCTGATGATCAGCCTCACTTAGTATGGTCTTGTTGTTAGCCTGGGAAAGGAGATGATCTAATAGGACGTAGACAATGTCTGTTCAGATGAAAGTCTCGCGATCTATGTGCTTTGAATTTCTGCAGGAAGCCCTTGAAGGTACATTTTCTAAACGCAAGCATCTCTAGAGCGAGAGAGGGTCTGTCACTCGATAATCGGGGTTTTCCTAGAAACTGTCATAGTATTGGCAGACCCAAGACTAGTATCAGTAAACTCATGTCTAATTATGAGTCGAAGTAGAGAGCATCTCGCTGTACGGTGGGTAGATTGGTAACCGGCTCAAATGATCCAGCTTACCTTGGATTATTTAAAATGTGGTGCTTTGGTCTTGATAATGGCCCTTATAAGGGTGTAGTTAAGCATCTGCCCGGTGTTAAAGCAGCTGCGTTGCAGCAGATTTATTTCGAAGGGAGCTATATCTCGCCTGTAAATCGATGGGATGGATAGATGCTCTACCATTGAAAAAAGGCAGGCTCTGCTAGTTCGCCCACACATATTACTCTAGCTGTGGATATAGTTCATACCGCTTATACTAGTAGTTGTGAGATATGGTGTGCAAGATATACACTTTATTGGGCTTGCTACATTCAACGGTTCAAGGACATATCATGTTTTAATCTGGTAGGATCTGTCCAAGTATGAGTTAGTTCTAATCTTGGCAGCACCCTCTCCCCATGTCTCACCTTTTGTCAGTTCATGTCCGCAGCATTTATACTTTGCTCGGTATTTACTCAAGCTCAAACGACGGATAAAAACATGTATCGGCAAAGGGTGATAAGTTAAAACTAGTACCCTATGTAGCCTAGATGCGCCTGCTGTGGCTGCCCTGGGATAGCATCAAGGGGGATGCAACATTACAGAAGGTAGCACATTTAAAGAACTGAATGTCTGTCTCAGCAATCCGCCCCAGAAGCCTCTAAAAGAGCCTTTATAATCTCCAAGATCCCACACGTCGTAGCCGTGCTCCGCCAGGTATGAAGTAGCAGAATTCACAGCATCGGACGGCCCTGCCCTAGCAGCACCAGTGGTGCTAGGCAGACAGCTCCTAAGGCATGGCAATGATAATCAAAGGAACACGAAGTGAGAGAATCATACACTGGGTTGTGGTGGTATACCAAGTAGGAAAGGAAGGTAGACACGGAGAGATGCTGAAATCTGAGCGACGGGCAACAACAAAGGAGTTCTATCGTATCCCCGGATATAAAAGGTTTTTATGCTTTTCTATGATTTCAAACTGTTCCTATTTACAAGATTCTAGCATGGAGCAGGCTCATAAAACGTTTAATCAGAATAACGGCGAAACTTGACCTGCAAATTAGCCCTAACTATTAGAGTCTCAAGCCACGATGCGGCAAGTACTGGCCTGAGCTCATCCACAAAAGCCTCCGAGCCATCTACGGAGATAGGTAATAGATCGGGTTTAGAGCTCTGCCTACCAAGACATCAACAGCTTATACATACGTATTACGAATCAACGGCGACTAGTACACGCGCAAGATCGCCGTCCTCAAAATGGCCCATCAACGAAAATCCCAAAAGAGCGGTATTGAACCTAGACTTTTGCTCATCCATCCGCTCCGCCTCTTTTGCTTAGTTCCCTTCTACCATCTACTCTAGTACAGGGACTCCATAGATTGCCCACCACTGCACAGTTTGTGTGTGCTTTTTATTTCTTTATTTTCTATATTCTGATTTGGAATGGCGAGATAAAGGGAACTCATGCCGTTAGCCACATTCCATTTATTGTCCGACTTCTTGAGCACGCAGAAAGCCACTCAGCAGGCAGTTGTCCCCTTCGTAACACTCCGTGGCCGGTATCCTATCAGACTGTATCTCCTTTCGGGGCTGGGGGATGACTACCCAATATCTTAGCTTCAGCCACCATAGCTGATCTCAGTGGCTTAGAAGAGCCAGTTGTCGCGGCCTACTGTGGCGCCCAAGCTTTCTAACGGGAAATCTATGTTCTTTATCGAAAAAGCCCCAAGACAGACAGGCTAAAGCATACACACTTCAAATCTATAAGCTGAGATATAGGCAGGGTGAGGGCATAGCTTCATAATACGTCGACATTTAAGCTTCCATTAGCTGCCTTTATACCTTTACCCCAAGATCCAAAAAGGCCTATGCCCAAATTGACAGGTAGTGCACTAAAGTTGGTGCCTCCAGGTCTATCTCACCTTGATTCTAGCTGCCCATACACAAAAGATCAACCAGCCGTGCAGGCACCCAACTTAGCACATCAATTGTCCAAGAACTGATCCTACATCTAGCGTAAACTTGCGGCGTGCGCGTGCCGCACAGATCATGGCCCCCTCTGCTACTGTAATAGATCTTAATATACTTTGGTTCCTATTTCTTTTCCTCTCCATGAGCCTCGTCTATCTTACGCTTTATTTCTTTCCCAGTTCATGTATAAGTCCTGTGGTGTGATGGCGGGACGTTGATCTTTTGTGCGCTTTTAGGTATAGAACATATAAGTGCCAAGGTGCTGGCTTATAGGCATGGAGCGCGTCTATAGACCGCCGCGCAGCAGCCGCCCTCTTTTATATTGCCGACTTGTTATTGCAGTATAGTTATAATCTCGCCACCCTCTTAAGTTGTCACCTCATGATTCCACATGTCTCGCTGTTGGGCTGATAGGATAGTGCAGTCTTGCAGTCACCTAATCGTATCTCCTCTGTCGGTTTAGCCATGCTCTGACAGTCTGCATTACAGAGCCTTGGCTGCTTCTTTTTTCCTCTTCGATTTTTGCCAACTTCCTGATATCGGATTTGACCGAGATCGCCATCTTGAGCCTACAAACAAAGCGTGGATGTAGCATTTAACTTGATTATGCTCATGACATGCGTAAGGTTTATGCAACTTACTAGCTAGTAAGGCTTCCTTAGCCGCTAACCCAGATTAAGTCACGTGTTCTTGTCTGAATGTCTGCTTAGTCATGTTCTGACGATGCATCTCTAGCCCGGTACTAACGCCCCTCATCGGCAGCACCTCCTACTTTCTTGGGCTGATTTCAACTGGCTCGGATTTTCTTGCGATTACGTCTTCTTTCGAAAAGCATCCAAAGAACTGCATGTCTAGCTGTATGGGGAAAGAAAAATGCAAGGTTTAAAGCCTGGAAAAAGGCCTTGCCTCGGCCATCTATTCACTAGACCAAGAAGCCGGATCGGGATTGAAAACCTACCGAGAAACCCTCCCGCCAAGACCCGGTCAGCAAATTCTACAAATTCTCTTTTCCAATTTGTTGTTCATTAAGTCTGGTTATTGCACTATTTTTCATTCGGCAGCTAAATGTATCGGCTGTCGCTCTTTTTTGTCCAAGCCGATTTTACCAAAATATATCCCGAGACAAAGCTTTCCAAGCATATGCAACAGGACTAATAGAATAGATGCGTCACCCTATTCTCTCGACGCAGTTCTAATAGGACTCCGGCCTGCCGGCATATAACTACCTTGAGCGCTGTTTTGCGAACGATCTCTTGGATTTGTCACTTTTCATGAGGACACGGATGCTCGCGACCTCGCACGGATCAGCATCCGGTGCTTTGCAGGCTGAAGCGCTGCTTACCGTTTCCTCGATTTTCAAAGATAGATACACCAGAATCCAGGTCAAAGCTGAATGCTTTTGGTGACATAGCGTGGAAAACGTGTAGAAATATAGCGTAAAATGTGATAGGACGTGAAAGACAGAAGTCTTGATAAATAGCTGTGGAAAGCCCTGTGGAAGAGCCAGCCCTTTTACTTGACTTTCACCACCACACCACACTTCTTCCACCATCTCACCGTATACACCTTTTCTTCCTTCTTTTTTGCCTCCAGCCCTTGCATTTGATCAATTTGTTTCCAACATGAAGGCCTCTTCTTTCCTTCCTGTGGGCATCTCTATTTCATGCATCTCAGGCGGCTGCGGCTCTGGCCTATCCAAGGCAATTGAAGCGCCACAGGGCTTTGATATTGAGTCCAGTACTGGGATAGGGTCTACTTCTGGAATTGGGCTGACTGCTGACGTTCAGTCTGCTGCCGATATCGAGTCTGTTACTGAGTATACTGAGTCTTTTTATGACTCTTCAGATGAGGATGAAGCTACCGAAGACTTGCCGCCTGTATCGGGTGAGCTTATCGAAGACTTGCCGCCTGTATCGGATGAGCTTATCGAAGACTTGCCGCCTGTATCGGATGACCCCACTAGTGATGAATACCTCTGGAATCATCGCTATTATCACATTATTGGCGATACCAACGCCATCCAGTTCTACACCCCTCGCTTTTCAAGGGGAGACCAGAGAGTAGTAGTACGGATTCTAGCTGACCGTGAACGAAAATTCACCAGGGTCTACGATAACTTCCTAGAATTTGAAACAGCCGACCCGCTACATCTGGATATTGAAGAGATCTATCACGCCCTTTGCCATGAGTACAAAACAGACTATACAGATATGAACTGGATTGGCATGGATATAGTTGATGATGTTTGGCGCGAGACCATTCGCCTTTACCGGGAAGATCACGGTTTTGATCCCACCATGAAGATCAGGGTAACTCCTGGACATCCAGACTGGGACTTGTTCATTACTAATCGCTACTTCCTCGATGCGACTAGAATGGTGCCCAAAACTGATGTCCTCGAAATTTCTGTCAGAAGGGAAGTGAGACCCCAATTCAAAGATCCACGAAAAATTGTGGTTGCCGATGTCATCACGTTCTGGTTCAAGGAGCCGGAGTCAAGTGAGGAAGACAATGCTATTGATCCTCCCAGACAATATACTGCTGGGTCTTTACCTAAGAGCAAACCGGCCATTGGTAAGTCTCGTCTAGGACGTCCGTCGTTGCAGGCTCTTTTCGATGAAACAAAAGACGAGCATAATGGGAAGGCCGGAAATGTCGAAAATGTTGGAAATTCTGGAAATCCCGAAAATGTCGGCAATGACAAGAATGGCGGGAGTGCAGCTCATGGTGAGAATGATTCTAAGCTTGAGGATGATGCTGAGCTTGAGAATGATGCTAAGCTTGAGAATAACGCCGAGCTTGAGGGTGATGCTGAGCTTGAGGATGAGGGTGATGCTGAGCTTGAGGATGAGGACTACAAGGCGCTCAATGAGGCCGTTTCTAGCTTTGTCTGGGGATCCCTATGGAGTTTCAAGACCCCCTCAAGCGGTGAAACTGATAACACCGAAACTGATAACGCCGAGTCTGCCCCAGGACCATCTGGCTCAGAGACTGTCCCAGAGATTGTCCCTGCGTCTTCCTAAAAGCTTGGCCCGGGGCTTAGCTCTGGCCGTGGTATAAAGCAATATTCAATTCTGATAACCAAAAAATAATAAAATAAACACAGCTCTGATTTTCTGAATTAACACGTCCTCATTCCAATGTGACAAATGATCCATATCAAGGCTTTTTCAGCAAGTAATAAATAGCTTAGAACATCCTACACCATATCTTAAAGTAGTAGCTTGGAGCTTACAGATGATAGTGTAGAATGAACGCCTACAAATCTTTCATAGCCCCTATAATGCGCATGCTATCAAATTCGCTTCTAAGGACGAGGTGGTGAATGCTTCACTTGAGGCTAGAGAAATAAGCTCAACAGAGTTTCTGGAGTCTAATCTAGATATCTACTCAAGAGTACACCTAGAGGACTTTATTTCATGACTCCTTCCAAGTTTTCTTCTAAGCCAGCACAAAGATCTACTCCGAGTGCTCGTCCCAAATTATACTTGTGCTTGACAGCCTAGTTAAGCTCTCTCACTGCCAGGGGTGTCACTCTGTTCTGATAGTCCGTCGTGCCATAAAGCTCCCTTAACGACGGCCACATGGTTGCAGCAGCTCCCATGATCTCATAGATGTATTTTCTATTGATAGCCCTGCACCATGACCTACACCGATACAAAGCCTGTCGCGCGCACATTGTCCAAGGTTAGATAGATGATGGACAAACTCACGAAAGTGCACGATTCACGTCTGATTGTTGGTGATCTTCGTCAGGGTTACTAGGGTTTTTGCTTCTGACTGGGTTAGACCAAACATTAGGGTTAGTATCGGACATGAAGAGTCTTTTTCCAAAGTGCAGTGAGGAATATAGAATATATAGATCGGTTGAGATCTGCCCTTGAACTAAAATTATATGGAAAACCAATAGCTAAAAAATCACAGATCCCTTCTTCTTCTCATTGTATGGAAATTCAATACGTCCTCCCAATTTGCACTGCCTTTGTTGGAGATGGGCTATGCTAGCAAGCCTGTTTCTTGATTATAATAATAATTCTGTTGAATAAATGATTCATAGTAAGTAATAGTCCCCTATCAATCAAATTATCAGTCTAGTAATTAGGTAATGCCGATGCATATGTCTTCTGCACGTGCTCGGTTATCATGAAGTTAGCGCATTATGGCCTCCACGTAGATGGGCAAGAAACACGGCAGACAATTTTGCTGGTGCACTTAGAGTACGCTTGAATTTACGTAACTGGTCCGTGCTCAGCTGAGCTTTGGCAGCTGCTGTGCCTCGCATACCTTGCTTTTCGTCGTTGAAGTACTCGCACAGGCCAGTAAGCGGACCGCAAGTGATTATTCCCTTCTATTCATTACGGTTAGACAAACCCCTGGGTATATATTCTGGGTATAATGCAAGCTAGCAAGGAGATGAAAGATAAACGGATTAGCGTCTTCAAGATCTTATGTGTAAGCTGGCGCCCTGTTAGCCCATCAACATCACGCCTTCGAGATTCTTTGCGTTTAAACGCTTTAAATGGCCCAGGTTTATACTTGTCAGCTATTTGCCTTCAATATACTGTATTTAGAAACTCTATGGCTTTCGTGATCTAGAAGCTATGTGTAGGCAGAACTGGATGAAAACTGTCTAACCTCGCTGTGACTTTCTATATTACCTTGCTCTCATATAAAAAGGTTGTGTCATAGAACGAGAGCTCTTCTGTCATCAATGCGCACGCTGCTAAAATTCTAGGACTGACGTGAATCCTGTCTCGGGATCTGTAGGAAACGCTTTGGGGGCACCTTGGGGGCTGAGTTATAGTTTGCGTTGGTGATGGGTTACATGTTGATATACATGTATAACTATGTTGGTTGAGCTATATGGAGGATAAGTATTGTGGAGAATCTGCCTTCAGTCGGATTAACCCTGGGTAAACCCGGGCATGAATACTCCAGCTTAGTTGTGAATGATAAAAGAACTTGAGACTCTAGAAAAAGGAATAAAAAGACAAGCTTCACCAATTCGATCAGTCTGTATACCAGCATGGTTCCACATGCGGTTGTACAGGATCACGAGGCACTTCACAAGTTTCAAAGCTGGATTCAGTAGATCATTCCGACAAACTAGATATATATTAATATATTGGGTGTTGGATGAATGTTGCATGAACTACATGGGGAATTTGCCTTCGGTCGGGTTAACCCTGGGTAAACCCGAGCCTGAATACTTCAGCTTAGTTGTCCATGATGGAAGAACTCAACACTTTGGAAAAACAATAGAAAAACAAGCTTCACCAATTCGATCAATCTGTATACCAGCACGGTTCCACGTGCGGTTGTACAGGATCACGAGTGACTTCAAAAGTGATATAACTGAATTCAGTAGATTGTTCCGACACTGGGGATGTCTGCAAGAATTGCCATCATAAAACTACCGCGAGAACACAAGCCAGGGGCTACTCTAGACCATTCCCCTAAGCCTACTGGGTTCTTGGCCGCTTCTCACACTTGGAATGCCGCTCTAGATTTAGCGCCCTGCCAACTTCTGTATCATGGTAGCTTGAAACAAAGTCTTTGTGGATAGCGAGCTCCTTGTTTATATCACAATTTCACAAATGATTTTCAATCGATGTCGTTTACATTGGGTTTGGAAACACAAAAAAAGAAAATAAACCCATACGCCACCAAAGCTAGAGATAAAGCCATCTTCAGCAGCACGCATGTATTATATATCGCATAATAGGATATCTACTTGAACTTCGAGCTGAAGAAACCGATTTTGAAAAAAGAGAGCCGGAGATACTAACACTAGGGCTTACTCTTGGAGCGTGCCTCTCCTCTAAAAAGCCTGTACATAAGGACAACGCGATATTAAGCTCGGCCATCTTGCTTACATTTTATCGTTGTTTGCAGGACTTGTAATGGCGCATAAGGGCTAAGCTGAAATAAGCACGTCGTTGTCGCAGAACGGCAAAAATTGAAGAAAAAACAAAGATAGGCGGGATTGCTAAGCCAGCATCGTTTCTCTCGTGGCTTTATAAGGGCTCACTAGTTACAGATAGTGCCGTACAAATCAGCCGCAAAGGGGATCCCGCAGCTCCCCAAATTCCACCTTATAGACCTAGCATGCGACAACGATCTCATTAGCAGTGCCTCAACTGGGTTAGAATCGCATTCTTGTGTTCTTGGAAAACGGAGCGCTGTAGCTGCAGTCGGCCATGGCTGTTCGAAAACCTGCATTGGACATAGTTACTAGGGGCCTTGGGTAGGTCGCTGGACTTCGCTCCACTACTGTAGCATGTCCACTATCAGATCAGGGCCCTGTCCTTAGGTTGATACTCTGTAGTTTTACTCATTGCAGCTCAGCTAGGCATCAGCTTACCCGACTCAACTCCGAGATTGTATATTGTCATTCGGCTTCAACTGGAAAGTAGAAGGCATGGCTAAAGCTTCCGGTATGTCTATTAAAGTATACCAAGGTTTGAGAGCATATGCTTTACGTATATAGCATGCAACTTCTCATTTGCAATGCTGGTTATACGCCTTTTCAACTAGATAAACTCAACCTACAACCTATCTCCGGCGATACTTGAGAGGCCGCAGAAGACGGGCATAGGTTAGTTAGTATCTAGTGCACTGCTCGTATGGACTTCTTATTTTCTCTCTTTTTGCGGATCGACGATAACGAATCTAGATGTAACTTGACCATTGGTTCTCTATATTGAAAATATCACATCATGCTAAAAACACTGTAAGCTGATTGGTAAATAGGTGGAAACGAAAGAATAAATACTACTTCCATGCACCACTGTCATTCCATCGCCCCCTTTGGTACTTTCTCCAGGTCATTCTTTTATTCTAGCTCGACCTATCATCTATCATGCGGATTTCTCACCTCGCTTCTCTTTGCCTGCCTTTCTCGTGCTTCAAGAACTGTAAGCCGAGTTCTACTGATGCTACTGTTCAATCTACACAAGCTGCCTAACCTACACAGGTTGCTCAACCTACAAAAGCTGCCGTGGAATCATTTGACACGGCTACTTCCGTGGCTTCGGATCCTACTTCGATATACTACTTGGAAGAGCATGGCTACCTTTTGTGGGATATTGATAATGGCGACACTGGTTTTAAACTCTACTCTCTACTGTACGGTAATGGCTTACGAGATCCCGTTCTCCATATTGACTTGAATATCGACCACAAAGTCACTACAATCTTCGACAACAACTTGGATGGTGAAAAACCTGATGAGAAGAATCTGAAGCTGGAGCAGATTTTCCATGGTCTCTGCTATAAGGAGAACATTGACTTTAATGAAATGAACTGGATCGTGATGGATGTCAACGACTGGAGCATCAACGACGCTATCAGATCTTATGGCAGAGACAACCACCTTAACGACAAGGCCCAGATCAGAGTTACTCCCCAAGACAAAGGCTGGAGCACCTTTTCTGAAATGCATTACTACAAATCAGCAGCCAAAATGATTCCTGACAAGGAAATTGACAGGATTATTGTGGTACAGCGGAAAATGGAGACGTATGGCACCCGTTTCCAGGCTATTATTATCGAAACCTTGAGGTTCTCATTCAAACGTCCGTCCCAGAACGAAGACACCAATGTCGATCCTGTTGAAGCCCGGGCTGCCGAACTTGCTGCTGAAGATAATTTGGAGGCTGCTGTAGAGATTGCAGCGAATGCTGCAGCAGCTCATGAGAATGTAATGTTGGAAGGTGGAACAAAAAGTTGCCCGGACACTAGCTTGGACAACTAAGCGGCCTTCTATCTACATTTTACCATCACTCCATGGTATATCTGTAGACAACTAGGGTCTCCAAATCTAGCCTAACGCTTGAATCTAATCACGACTAAACATTATTCTTTTTACATCAATTTTGCCCCCTACGCAAGAACAGACTTGAAATTGCATATATCTAGGAACTAAGCCCAAACAGAGCATATGCTAAGCCAAGATGCCATGGCCACTGAGCCCCGGGCCGTGGGGAGAACCTTCGGCAAAGATATACGCGACTTTTGCTAGTAATCTTGTAGCCAGGCTCTGCACTTGGTTCATCAGGAGTACGAGTAGATTGCGATTCAAGTTTGTGTTTGCAGTCTAAGACAACATGATGTTAAGCTCGACCATCTTATCGTTTCTTACAGGACTTGCAACAGCACATAAGGGCTAAGCTTCCATAAGCACGCCGTTGTCATAGAACGGCAAAAATTGAGAAAGAAAAAGATAGGTGGGATTGCCAAGCCAGCATCGTTTCTCTCGTGGCTTTATAAGGGCTCCCCAGTTACAGATAGTGTCGTACAAATCAGCCGCAAAGGGGATGCCGCAGCTCCCCAAATTCCACCTTGTAGACCTAGCACACGGCGCAACGATCGCATAGGCAGTGCCTCAGCTGGGTTAAATCGCAATGTTGAAAAACGGGGCGCTGTAACTGCAGTGCCATGGCTGTTCGGAAATCTGCATTGGACATAGTTACTAGGGGCCTAGGGTATGTCGCTAGATTCCGCTCCACTACCATAGAATGCCCGTAGTCGGAGCCCTGTCTTCGGCTTGATAATCTGCAATATTACACACTGGAGTTCAGCTAGGCATCGGCTGACCCGACTCAACTCCAAGATCGTATACTGTCATTCGGCTTCAACTAAAAAATAAAAGGCATGGCGGAAGCTTTCTGTATCTCCGTTAGAGTTCATGAAGCTTTGGGAGTATGGGCTACACGTATATGGCATGTAACTTCTCATTTGCAATGCCGGTGATAAGCCTTCTCAACTAGACCAGCTCAACCCACAGCTTACCTCCGATGATGCTCTAGATATTACTGAAGACGAAAATGGGCTAATATCTGGTGCATTGCTCCTGTGGTCTTATTCTTTTCTCTGTTTTTTGTGGATCGACTATATTGAATCTATATATAACTTGATCTTTCATTTTGCATATTGAAAACACCACGTCTTGTCAAAAACGCTGTAAGCTAGTGGTTGGACAGGTGAAGCGAAAGAATAAATACTACTTCCATGCACTGCCGGTATTCCATCGTTCCCTACAGCACTTTCTCCAGGACGTTCTTTT
Organism: Ceratocystis alfenasii; assembly: GCA_038382165.1. Classification (NCBI taxonomy): domain Eukaryota; kingdom Fungi; phylum Ascomycota; class Sordariomycetes; order Microascales; family Ceratocystidaceae; genus Ceratocystis; species Ceratocystis alfenasii. Next base: position 5,928 of record JAYJND010000312.1, on the reverse strand, counting down.
CTTCCGCTTTGACCTATCATCCAATATGTTGCTTTTTCACCTCACTTCTCTTTGCATGTCTTTCTGGCTCTTCAAGAACTGTAAGCCGAGTACTACTGATGCTACCGCTCAGCTTACAGAGGCTGCCGAGGAATCTCTTGAAACGACCCTTCCCGCGACTGGGGATCCTACTTCGAAAAACTACTTGGAAGAGCATGGATACGATGTGTGGAATGTCGATCGTCGCAAAGGTGGCTTTCAAATCTACACTCTATCCCACGGTGACAGAATAGGAGATCTTGTTCTCCATGTTAACTTGGATGTCAAACACAAAGTCACTACAATCTTCAAGACCAATTTGGAACCTGAAGAGCCTGATGAGAAGAATCCGAATCCGAAACCCGATCAGATTTTCCATGCTCTCTGCTATAAGAAAAACATAGACTTCAACGAAATGAACTGGATTGTGATGGATGTTAGCGACTGGCGCACCAACGAGGCTATCCGATTTTATCGCAGAGATAACCACCTTACCCGCAAGGCCCAGATCAGAGTCACCCCCCACGACAAAGGCTGGAGCATCTTTTCTCAGATGAATTACTTCAAAACGGCAGCCAAAATGATCCCTGAAAAGGAAATTGATAAGATCCTCGTGGTACGACAGGAAAGGCAGACGTATGTCACCGATCACCAGGCTGAAATTATCGAAACCTTGAGGTTCTCATTCAAAAGTCCGTCCCAGGACGAGGAGACATATGTCGACCCTATCGAAGCCCATGCTGCTGAACTTGCTGCTGAAGATGATTTGAAAGCTGCCGTAGAGATTGCAGCGAATGCTGTAGTAGCTCACGAGAAAGCAATTTTGGAAGATACAACAGAAAGTCTCCCGGATGCTACTTTGGATAGCTGAGTGGTCTGCCATCTGCATTTTCCTACCACTCTATGATATATCTGCAGATAACCAGAGTATTTAAATCCACCCCGCTGACTGAATCTAATCATTAGCAAACACTATTTTTTAACATCTATTTTTGCTCTCTGCGCAAGAACGCACTTGAAATTGCATATACCTAGGAACTAAGCCTAAACAGACCATGCACTAAGCCAAGATGCCGTGGCGACTGAGCCCCAGGCCTTAGGAAGAGCCTTCAGCAAAGATATACGCGACGTTCGCTTGTAACCTTGTTGCTAGGCTCTATACTTTGTTTATCAGAACCACTTGTAGATTTCCATTTCCATTTGCGGTTGTGTTTGTGGTCTAATGACCTTGTGTGTAACATAGATGACTCTCGCCTGTCTTGCTGCTTCTGGGCTATGTCTGGACTTTCACGTCCTATTTTTCTGAAAGTAGCTAAATAAAGTACCAACGCTGTCTTACTGCTCATCATCTGCTTCAGTTTACAGACGGCGTATACTTCCCACAAGTAGCCAATGTACTAGTCTGTTGGCCAAGGCCTACTTGATTTGCTAACCTTGATGAAAACCAACGCTGCATAGTGTGGCATACTTTCTCCGCTACGTAGCCGCATGGCATTATCTAATTCTGAAGGCAAAGGCTTTAATGAAGGTAATCTAATTCTTGAGACGACTCCTTGATCAAGTTTCTATCTAGATACATTCGAATGCTGCATCCGGTTTATAACTGCCCTTCCAAACACATGATTCGTCGCTGTTGCTAGATAACCGCCATTCTATGATTTCCCCCGTCGGAATGCCGAATTCCATGTCAAATATGCCATAGGGCTGGAACTACTACCCTAATCCAAAAGCTTTCGTACAGTTTACAAACTGTTTTTCCGGTCAGTTTCCAGAACGTCCTCTGCCACCTTCAAAGCAGCATTCAAACTGTCCTCATCGAAAAACTGTGCAACAACTGTTTCAGGCTCAGAGGAAGCCTTCTCGTCTTTTGGCACCTTTTTCTTGAATGAGAACGCCATCATTTCAGCAACACTGGCTGGGTATGCTGAGCCAGATATCGGACGCTCCTGCCTGCTGATGATGATTCTGTCAATCTCAAAGCCAGGCACCATATCGTGGGCGTCCCAATAGTATTTGGTCCGAAAATCTGTGTAAAACTCCAAATCGTCGGCCGTGACTACGATATTATCCTTAGGCCTAAGGCCATGTTCCTCGCGATAGCTGACAATGATAGAGCGAACACGTGAGTCCAATACATCCATAATAATCCATTTCAATTGATCAACCTCAAAACCTTGTTCATTGCAAAAAGCTTTGGAGATTTCAGAAAGACACAGCGTGTTTTCGTCCGGTATTTGGGAAGGCGTAGTCTCATGAATGCCTTTTGCGTGAAACGATATATCAGAACCGTATCTTTCGACATACAAATGGTTATCATAGAAGATAATGGCTTTGTTATCAGCGTCATGGTAAAGCTGAAGCACTGGTTCCACGCTGTCCGGCTTGTAGCGTTGGGAATAAATGTTGGTGATGCCACTTTTTCGAACCGAACGAAGATAGCCGTGATCATTCAAATAGTTGGAATCCGGGTAGGCTATCATGGAGGTTCCGGGCTCGGCACTTTCAACTACGCGAGCAGGCCCTTGACTATCTGAAGCGGCTTTGCAGCCAGGGAAATACAGCAGCGATAAGCCAGCAGACAGTAAATAGGAGACGCGCATCTTGGGCAATACGTCGTAGTAAAAAGAGAAATGAAAAAGTAAAGGTATGGAAAGCGGAGTAATTATGGCTCATAGAGGACTTGTTCAATCCGCTGGACACAGCAGAGGTATTTATTCTTGAATTTCCACCTATCAGTTGATTTCCACTGAGCCATCATGTCGGGGAAATTGTACTGTACCATGTCGCAATGGGAAATATTCAACTTTGGGCGCTAAGCTAATCTGGCCGCCTACTAGAACATATAAAAACCCATGAAGCGCCGGCCACCGATCTGTGCTGCGTTTCGGGCATCAGTTGCCATAACTCACGAAGCACTGATCCGTGCTGACTCACTAGCATCGATTTGCTGGTATCAAGAACGAGATATGCGATGCATACTCAAAGCATATTACGCTGGTTTTAAGCAACACAAGAAAAAGACCATGGATATCACTAATTTCGCACACAATTTGACGGCCGAGAGTCCCAATCGGCTTCGAGGGCGGGATACGGAAAGCTGATGCTTGGCCAAGTGCCAATGAACAGCCAAGCTTGGGCAAGGGTGGGTAAGTTTACACACTATAATTTGCATTAGACAATACTATGATAGAAGCGGTGACCATATTCATCCCCATAGGAGACCCTTTGCTTGCTGGCAACTAGCTAAAATGACTTTTGGGGCCATCTTAACGTTTGATGGCTCCTCTGCGGTATCAATATTAGTGGCAGCAGCTCTTTAAAGCCCTTTATTTCTGCGCCACATCACGCATTTCCGTGGTGGTCAGGATGGCCTTGGCGATGCGATCTGAAATAATTCTCTGTGCACAGGTCTAAGGCGGAGGTGAGGGATTTATTGAGAAAGTAGCTTTTCCCTGGCCGCAGCATCAGAGCAGCTAACCCCAGCCAGCTAGAAAACATTTCGTCTGCAGCAAATCCTTCAAGCCAACCGTAAAATACTTGGATCAAAGATGGACCCGCTAGAGAGACAATGGTTATGCGATATGAAACAGGAGCCTTTCTGTTGTGCTAGTACCTCTGTTGTAAATAAAGCATTCTATTGTCTCTCTTTGCTCTACCGTAGACTAGGACTTGCAAGCTGCGTAAATGAAACTCCAGGGTACAGCGGAAGACTAGCAACTGTATCTAAGCAGCGTCAGAAGACAGCACAAATCAAATGGATGACAACATGACAACAGACAACAGTGACGTAGGCACGTCTCTTGCTTAGAGCAAATATATGATGTTCTAACGAGAGTGGTGCCCTTTGATTGGTTGAACTAACGAAACCATGTTATTTGATTGGCTTATTCTTCTAACGCCAACCAAGTTAGTACTTGGACCTATCGCGGCTCACAACCGCCCAACAATGTCAAGATAAACAAATAGTATGGAGTTGAGACAAGGATGGCTTTTATCTACTTCCACTATTGACACGCTGTATACGTGCTCTCGTCCGGTGGTGCATTTCTTCCCCTTTTTTGGTACTTCGGCTATCGGCTAAGAACTGGCTAATCCGACTTGCAGGTCGTTTTGTACGGACAAAGCGAGTACTTGTCCTCTGCATATCGCATTAATTTCCTCGCTGCGCGCCAAGGTCGCATAACTTTATGCCGAGTGGTCTGCAATCCAGATATCAACCGCGTAGGACACATCTTCCGCGTTGATCAACATCCAGCTTATCTAGAAAGAGTACTGGTATTCAAAGATGCAATTCTTTATAGGACTCCTAGGGGCGTATAGCACACGCTGAGCTGAATCATCCATCTTTTCCAATACTCTCTTGCTTGTCTTGTATGCGAGAGTTACATGCGCCCCCCTTCGGATTACCTAATAAATTTATTAGCCTTCCTAATTGTTGGAACAATCTAGTGAATTCAGTTATATCACTTTTGAAGTCACTCGTGATCCTGTACAGCCGCACGTGGAACCGTGCTGGTATACTGATGTGAAGCTTGTCTCTCTATTTGTTGAGAAAACGTCCACGAATGCTCCGGAGAAAGTTCGGGTAAATAGATAAGACAGGGTCTTATCTGTGAAAAAAAACGGGCTACATAAGTAGAGAGAGGGAAAAGAAATATTTTCCAACTTAATACATAAAAAATAAGGACCAATTTTAACACTATTCCTGTTTCCAAAGTGTCAAGTTCTTCCATCATGCACAACTAAGCTGGAGTATTTAGGCTCGGGTTTACCCAGGGTTAATCCGACTGAAGGCAGATTCCCCACAATACCCATCCTTCATGTAGTTCATCCAACATTTCATCCAACACTAATCAAGATTTTGCTGTGAGGGTCAACTTAGCGATGAGGAGAACGTCATGCAAAGTGGCTTTCAGGGTAGATTCAGGCATAGGCATAAACAGAACATAGTGCAGAGGGTTCGAGATTTGGACATGCAGAAGACTTAGTTAAGCGAATGGCAGATACAACCGACTTGATTGCCAGTACCCTGGCTTCAGCAGGGGCTAGATGAACCAGCGACCATCGTTAATAGTGAAGGCGAAGAAGAGTGGACAGTGGAGGACATTGTGCGAGCCCAAGGCAAAGGAGTTAGGAGGAAAGCCTTGGTGAAATGGCTAGGGTCCCTATTGAGAACATCCAGAACACCGAGGCACTGGATCGCTGGGAAGCCAAATGGGGCCTAATTTCTACTAATGGTGGACCGCCAGTGACTACGGGACGTCGACCAAAGAGAAGAGGGGGATGGTGTTGAGCAAACCAGAAACTTTCGGGGAGGAGGGGCCGATTGTGATGATCTATGTGGCTCAGACCTTGCCCTCGCCTAAACGCCACACTTGCATGGCCCCAATACCTAGCCCTACTCAAAGACCATGAAGAAAGACCCTATTATTACTTGTGGGATATTGCTCACTCAGTAGTTACAATGAAAACTGACTTTTGGACTCCATTAGATGGTTTAGCTCTTTTCCCTTTCTCGGTATCTAAATCTTCTTTAATAGAGCCGTTATACAATTGTTCTTTCTTGTATCCCGTGAAGCCATTAACACTAGGCTTACTGCAGTCTCCCTTTTTGGAGTTGGTGCAAACATGTGTCTCTTCCTTGATCCTTTCTTTCTTTTTGAATCAATGCTCTTCGATTCCGCATGTTGGACATTGCTATGAGTTATTGATCTTTTATTATTGCTGTCCCCATACAAGGTTGAGGCAAATCGACGAGATCCGGCGCATCCTTGCAAAGTGGGAAGGCGGAACGGAGTGCCTCTCGCTGGACAAGCCGGTCGGCAGGGTACACTGGGTCCCGGGGCACTGCGAAGTCCCAGGGAACGAAGCAGTGGACCAGCTGGCCAAAGCGGGATGCAAGAGTTCGGA
>JAYJND010000309.1:0-57920 GCA_038382165.1 Ceratocystis alfenasii | reverse complement strand
CGCAGTATGCAAGACAAACTTGAACGAGGCCCCCCCCCCCCTAAGCTGTGAACATTCCTGCACCTGATTGCACGACATATCTACTGTCAGCCTAAGACGTGGCTGTACATTCTCAAAACACCCTTGCTATCCACCATTCATTCCTTGGTTTATCTCAACGCAGGAACTTCAAGAATCGAGTGACTGAGTGTCCTGATAGATGGAAAATCAAACGAACAAGCATAGACTATACATGCCTAAAACGGAGGCTGATATAGCCGTTGGTAATTACCAAGTTCCTGGGAGGGTATAACGCCGATCTTTGAGTGGGAGCCGGAGACCTAGCGCAGCCAAGAATACGTACAGATATATATCCTTGGCGTGGGTCTTTTTTAGCTTGGCGTATCTAAACTTCCCACTCTAAAAAATGCCGGGTTGACAGGGCCGGAGAATACCAACTGCATCTTTGCAGATGGAAGAGAGAGACCAGGGATCCCGAACTATAGAGTCGGAGAAACTATCTGGCAAATGTAGAGGGCATCATATTGTATGCTGGGTTGCTAACAGGCTTCGGCGACTATGCGGCTCTGCCTTTGCCCAAGACTGTCTGTTTGGGCGCTAGTCTCAATCTCGCTACTAGGTTGCGCACATTCGCAATGTCCTTGTCAAACTTGGCTGCAACCTTAACGCCGGCTGACTTACAAGGCGTATGTCCCACAGAAACCAGGAGATTAGCCGTTTTATCCGCTCCACTCCGTCAATGAGAGAAACCTGGCAAATCCAAGCCTAGGGTGAACCTAAGGAGTTTCCTGTTCGGAGGGGCAGCCAATTCCGAAGGATTAGCTTGGGCATCCCGTTGAGCGCGCCGTCCACTTGATCCGTTGCATAGGGTCGTGCGATCGGAGGGTTTAGAAGCTTATCAGGGACCAAGTATTTTGTCTTCTTCCTTGACAGCCTGGAGGATCTAGAGTAACTTGACATGGTCTAATTTACGCTCACTTGTTGTGGTGTAAGAAATAGGGGCTAAATGTAGTGTAGGGTAAGCCAAGGAAAACGGACCTGTGAGTCGCCAGATGTAACCAATAGGGTTGGTAGGCTTGCTATAGCTGCTATTAAAGATGGCGTAGAGATATGCAAACTCAAGTAGAAGTTTATCCTGCCAGTGCACTGCATATGGCAGCAGCGGCTGGGAGATTGTAAGGCAAAAATTAGATGTAAAAGGGCAATAAACTGAAGTGATAACAACGCACAGACTTGGTGTATTTCCATGGCCAACTAAACCAAGGCAAGAATGAAGCAGCCAGATAGAAGTGAAATGTAAAGAGGAAAACAAAGATCAATGCTACTACAGGTATCTCAGAAAGTAGGATATAAGCAAGAAGAATGGTCTAATGAGTAGGCCGTTCTAGACGGGAGCTCTTGGGTCGCTGCTATTACTGCCAGAAAGCTCCTCAGCTCGGAAATCATTTTCCTCTACATCGTGGGAATACTAATTGATGGCTCTACAGTGCAAGTCTAGTTACTGCCCTAGGCTCTTTTATGGCTTTGCTCCTGGTTTACTGAGTTCTCCTGAAGACTCGTACCTCAGCTAATACAAAGGTTGCTGGATGTTGCTTGTCCCAGCTTACCTGTATTTCCTATAGGAGTTAGTTCCTACATAGCATCACGAGTTAAGGCCAAGACATTCATAAAGCCCACCCTACCGAGCCATTCTACAAAAGTTCTCGGGTAGCAATGAAAAATCAACCATAGCGCCAAGGCAGCAATAATAACAGAAATACTCCGACTGAAGGGCTGGTTGACACTCTTAGAGAGAGTGCTTGGGGCTTAATTTCAGTTAGAACGCCTTATGAGCCGAGCTGACAGGCACAAAAGTAGCTCTCCAGAGTCGATTCTGGACCGCACGGTCTTCTTCTAAGGGAACAAAGATAGTTATGCATGAGTTTGCCTTGTTGAAGGCTAGGGTCGAAGACCTTGAACAGGTGAATGAGATGCCAAGCCGACGCTGGAGGACAAAGAAGTCGACTACAGAACAAGGGGGCAATGGCAGTAGAGGAAGGGGATCAGGCAATTGATCAAATGGATGCTGATGCGCAAGTTGCGGCCGAATCGTGTAGGAGTGGTGGCCGGGGAAGGCCGGTGCGACCGGGGGTTCAGCATTGTGGTGTCTGCGTCATCATGGAAGACCATGTCAGGTAGTGGTTCAGACATCTAGGAAAGAGTATAGCGGGTAATTTGGGTTGATTGAATAAGTTTCTTGTGACTTTATTGCAATTTCTATCTTGAAAGATATCAGGTATGGCCACAGCGTGACGAAGACATTGGATGAGTATCCTGTGCTATCCTTGACTGGAATTGCAATTGGAATATATTGTTACGTCTACGGGAAGCTCTGAGATCAAACTGCGCCGGGCTGGCTACCGGACAGATTTAGCCCTCTGGGCTACAGATGCTTTTCCGAGAGAAGCCCAATTGCCCCTATACTAACTGTGAAAATTCGGCTTCCGTCAGCAGTATTTCTTCGGCTCCGTTGCAAGTACTCGGACCGCAGGGACGGCACTAAGTGGAAACCACCGGTGTCTCATCTTTCCCTCGTTACTCCTCTTCATATTTCGCAATCGCATTCTCCAAATACTAACTGTTTCACCATGAACTAGTTGTTTGAGATTCAGTCACAAGGACAGATATGGTTTGGAGAAGGGGTTCACCTTCAGATATTTAAGTAGCTCGTAGAAGCACTCGTTAGAAGATAGAAGACAGACAATACCAGATCAACTTTATACACGCTCTCGCATCCAAGTCTTCACTAAGACTCAGACTTCTCGCTAAGTTGGTTCTCTCACTAACTTGTTGCGCGTTTCCGCTCTACAGTGGTTGCTGCGCTAAAATGAAGAAAAAGGAAAAATACCCAAACATCAAACAGCAAGCGGAAACAGTAAACAGGACGATGAACCAAGGCAAAGGAAAAGTAGCAACGGAAAGCGGATCACAGCTCGGCCCTCCTGCTCCCGAGAAAACACACCTCGCGCCGTCCCCTTTTACGTGCCAATGCGGAACACTCTCCATTTAGGGTTCAGCTTTTCTGCCAGATATCTCCTGCCAGAAGCTTTTGTGCAAAGCCTATGGAAAGTTTCTTCTCATTGCCTCGGCACTCTTGCGGTTCGCTAAAGATCTTGGGTTGACCACAACCTGCGACTGGGCACTGTATCTCTGCATCCACGTGGTTGAGCCACACGTGATACTCTTCCAAGTCGCCGTGTCTGGAGCGCGCTGCTAGGACTCGGGCGACTGTACCTTTGTGTAGCCCCTTCATCCAGGCGTTGCTATCCTTGGTCACAAGAGAATTGGCGTTATAAGCCAAGCCCAGATCAAATGTGCTTGTATACTACCCAGCAGGTATCGCAAATTTGCGTGTAGACAAGATTGCCTTGCCTTGTTGAGAGCACCGAATCGATCTTACTGGAGTAATGTGTCAGAACATGGCTAAGCAGACGTGGAGAAAAAGATACGTGATTGTAAGTCCAAGTGTATATATCTCATAGTCGAAGTACTTGGGGGCTGGTGGGGGGGAGAAGACGACAAGCAATACATGCAATTCTGCAACACAATGGATCAACTACTCCAGCAATCACACGACACTAGACATGACATTACAACAACTTCAATAATCAATTATTCCTTCTTCCTCTTCTTCACAGGACATTCAGTACGTCCTCCTAATATCTACTGTTACCTTCGAGCGCAATCCTGGTAATCCTGACTTAGGTTACGTTACTGACACTACTACTATGAGTTGGAGACAAATATCTAAATAGGCACTGATCATCTTTTGCCAGATTGCGATTGTGGTACCTCCTGGTTGCCACTGATGAATGACGAACGTGAACTTCAGATCGTAGTTATATGTAGTCCAGGACCTGCAAATTGCTCACTTCGCTAACCACTACCTCTTTTATCCCTGTTATTCGAATTCCTATATCATTATAACCCACCCATTCCCACCGAAGCCTATGTCCAATCTCGTGCCTTTAAGAGGCGGGCTTTGAGTGCCGGATCGGAGGGAATTCTAGCATCGAGTGTATGCTGTGTAGATGTGTGACACGCTACGTTTTCAAGAGGTTTAGAGCTTAGTCCTGAGCCAGCTCGATGAACACAACACAAGTCGCAACATATCTGGTTATTATTGCTAGTTGGCGTATATTTATTCCCATGACCCTTTGAGAGTACCTATTAGGCTTTCAATAGTATACTGCATTAACCTCAAGTCCTAAGTGTTCCATGCCCCCTTGAAATTCCCAGCCATGAGACTCACATGAGCTCCTGTCTTGTCTTTTCTCCATTTGGAGATCGTCACAACTATAACCTTTCCCATCGGTGCTGGTTTTGGATTCCAAATCTCCTTGCTACATGTCAATATGCATCATTGCCAAATTAGACCATGGCAAATGTATTTTTAAACAGTCAGCCCGTAGGAAAGGTTGATTCGTTTAACTGATTCATTTTGAATATATTTAACGCCTACTGAGCCCATAGGAAAGCCTCTGGGAAAGTACTATATATACTATCTTCTTATACTATCCTCTCTCACAGTCAGCAGGAGCTAAGCCAGTAATTCAACCTTCCATCAATATCCCAAGTCCCCTTCACTTACTACTCTTCAGAATGTCCACCGTCATTCATTCTTTCGATCGATGAAGAAACAACAGAAGCATCTGATGGTCTTCATTACCGTCTGGCTCTCCGTGTACATGTCTTCGGCGCTTCAACTGCTTATACGGAAGTCCCCCTTTTTTCACTCCAAACCAGGCTCAACCCCGGGGCAATGTATGCTGAAATGACCCTGCAGAGCGGAGAGTCTGTTGTCAGAAAATGACTAAGCGGAGATGCAGGAAAGGACACGTAACGGTGAACCTAAGTATATATCTCATAGTCAAAGTACTCAGGGGCTGACGAAAGCGAAAGGGACAGTCCATTCAAGCAGTTCTACAACATCCGCTTCCCTTTAAGGAACAGCTATCTAACGAGGCAGATGTTGTCACAAGACTGGGCTGGGAGTCGCTCTCTGTGTAACCTACCCTAGACAAGGATGAATAAAGACGTCACGTGACTAGAACTAGAACCAATGTTTGTGACTAGGAAGGGGAAATTAGTGACAAGAGAGTTGATGAAGACGCGTGACGGGGATCCCTCCTTCACCTCCGTACCAGGTGAGCCTGCCTTGCTATTTATAGGCCTCTGTTACTGTTGGGCCCTCTGGCATTGTTCCTATGTTCTGGTTGCTTCCAGCGGCTTCTTATGCCGGGTCCGGCGGCCTTCTGTGTGCCTTAACGTGCAGACCTCAAGGTGCAGACCTAGGATGGCGCTCTGTCATCAGGGTGTCCAAGCTCATCAAGTGAGCGTGGAAAGTTCAGAATTGTCACGGTCGGCCAAGATAACCCTGTGGTGCTGCGTAATGTGGAATGTCTTGCACAGGATATCAGTTGCAAGCTCTCTACAGCAATCATTGGTTCCAGCAGCAGTGCATTAGGACCTAAATCCTAGGATATCTCGGAAATCTAGGTCTAAAATGAATTGGAATATTATCTGTTTCTCTAGATCAGATAGTCTTCGTGACTTTAGGATAGTCTTGCATCGCGCTTGGATGCAATGGTGTTGGTGACAGAAGGGCACCTATCGGAGACTTATTTTGAAGGAACTCAAGTGCAAGGAGGTTTCTAACCTGCATAGCGCATCATACGTGTTGAGTGGCGCTCACCCACATGTTACTTCTACAAAATAAGACGCACACCTCTTGTGGTGGCGGAACACCCATGCACAAAAGGGCTGACATCCTCCCTATCCGCGTGAATTCAAACATAAAAGGAATGAGGTCTTGAGAGAGTATGTAGAGTGGAACTTGGATAAAATAACTGATTCCTTGACATAGGATCTATTCAATAGATTATGAGCCTGCATTTGACAGCAACTGCCATCAGCGTCTTGGAACAAGACAGCCAAGACCTGGGATGCGACTTCTGGTGTGTGTCTGCAGACTTTGGAGAGCCATCATCAAGAAGAGTGAGGCCAGTGGTGCTCGCAAATGCAGTGTATGTGCCACCAAGACCAAACAGAGGTCAGTTTTTCTCCATCTCCCTTCAATCAGCTTCGTTTAAAGGCAACGAAAGCTCTGTTTCACTATGCCGCAGTGATGCTGTCCTCTACGAAGCTTCATCTTTCGGCGCAAATGGCAAACTACGGCAAGAAAACTATCTGGTGACTGTTCGCCCTACCTCCAAGGTGGCTACTGATGGCTAGTAGCATAATACGTTACGGGCTAGCCGTGGGTCACTACATCGGATACCTACACGCCATTTGTATCATGAGGTCTGACAGGTGATTAGGTCTTCTCAAGTGGCTTTTTCAAAAGAACCATATGAAGTCGATATTGCAGGACTTGGTAGTACATCGTAAGAGATGAAATACTGCATAGCCATTCGATACAAAATAATGGTCTTGATACATCGAATAGGCAAGCATCCGTGTAACCTACTGTTGCTGGCCCAATAGATTGGATGCGGGTGCTAGTCTGAAGATGTTTTCAGAAAACAGCCTTGCTGCTACAGCAGGTAGTAAGACTATGTAGAACAACATAGATGATAAGTGAGGGAAATACACTTCCTGGACGGACGAGAGCTTGGAGATGCTGTCGATGGTATCTTGTTGAGAGCGAGTGACAGTTGACAACAAGGCTTGACACAAGACTGTTGCTTTTATACGCTTTAATACTTGTTCCTTCACTATGAAGTCGATCTGCTAGACAAGAAGCATGAGTAGGTCGTTGGCTTAGGAGGGGTCGGCTCTCATATGGTGAAGCACAGCGTTGGGAAAAAGCTTGAGTAGGATGTGAAGTACGCAAAGACAACAAAGGGACGACAACGAATAGACAACTGGTAGACAATTTATATGGTTTTCAAGCGACTGAAATGTTGAAGAAAGGATGCCACGAGTAACTATTCTCCATGAAAGTGCGTCGCGGCTAAGTATGGGCTGCACTTCTTCCTCCTAAATCTAGCTTTTCACCTGATCAATCGATTCTTCAACCATTAAATATGCTAACCAGGGAAACAGATCATTATCCAGGTCATTCTGGACCAGGATTCGTGGGGATTTTCGCTCCGGCTGCGTGGTGTAAAAGTAAGGGCTGATCAATTGCTGGCCGACCAGTTGACAAATGTTGGGCTAACATCAGCTCGCTACCTGGCCAGAGACCTTGAACAGGTGGATGTGATGCAAAGTCAGCGCTAGGAGGCAAAAGGAATCTGACTACAGAAAAGAGGACAAATGATATTAGAAGGAGGGAATCAAGCAAAGGGAATCAAGCAGTTGATTAAATGGATATGGATGTACAGATAGTAGCCTAACTGAGAAGTGGTGGTTAGGCAAGGCCGTGTGACTGTGGATTTAGAATTGTGGTGTCTGCGGCCAGCCTGATTACAGTGCAAGAACACGTTAATAGTGAATAATACGGCATGATTAAATGATGTGTCGTTTTTATTGGAGGTTCTATCTTCAGGATGCAAAAAAGGACAGATGACGTAGTTGTAAAACGAACCTTGGGGTTCTCCTAATATTTACTGTTAGTTTTTATATATAATTCACCCATAGTCACTTTTTGCTTCTTGCTATTCTTTCTCGTCTTTGTTTTCTACTATGAAAGTGTACTAAAAAACACGCAGAATGAGGAATATAATTATATTTCCTTGATTCGTTCCGTTACTTGCGCCGTTTCCTTCTTCACGAAATCCCCTCCCTTTAATTGTTAGATGATGTCTCCATAGCTCTCTAATACTATATCAGCCAAGCCATGAATCCGTCTAGTGGTCAAGCCACTAAACGGCCAGTGGCAATTCTGTCCTTGGGTAAGTTACTCTAGGCTTGATCCGTTGTGATGTTGCTAACTATTCTAGACGGTGGTGGTGTTCGTGGCCTATCTAGTCTATACATTCTGGAGCACATCTTCGAGCAAATCCAGGATTTGACGGATGCAGATGAAAGACTAAAGCCTTGCGACTTTTTTGACCTTATAGGAGGCACAGGCACTGGAGGGTACAATTTCCATTAGCTTACCCCCCAGCTTGAAGATAACTTTGCTCACATCATCGCGATAGGATTATTGCCATTATGCTTGGCCGGCTTGGAATGGATATTCAGCACTCCATTGACACCTACAAAAGCCTTATCGAGACTGCTTTCGTTCCGGAATCAAAGAGCCATCTAAAGCCGTCTTCAGGAGCTTTTTCAGCTGCTGAGTTAGAGAAAGTGATCACGAAAGCGATTCGGGAGATCTGCAATGACGCTGAGTGTATACGGCAAGCAAATGGCAAGACAAAGACTGATGCATGTATGCATCAAGACATGTTGTTCAGAAATGAAAAATGCATTAGGACGTAGGTTTTCCATGTACAGCTAACTGATAAGCTTTATGTCTGACACTTTCTTGCCCCTATCTAGTGCTGTCTTGGCATTGACGCAAGCCAACATGGAGACACGGCCTACTTTGCTCTCTACATACGGTAAATCTACACGCTTTGGCCAATGCACAGTTCGGGAGATAGCCAAAGCTGTATCTGCAGCTAATAACCTTTCGGGCTCTGTTAAAACTGGTCGGGATGAAGAAGTGTTTGTTGATGCAAAATATGGCTATAATAATCCATGTGAGGTCCTTACCTCAGAGGCCAATATGCAGTTTCCAGGCAGAGGGATGATAATTTTGAGCATTGGCACAGGTGTCAATAATGTCGTTGAGATTGATGATACAAGCGAAGCTCTGACTATTGCCCTTTCGAAAATTGCCACCACGTCTAAGCAGTCTGAGATCCGGCTCCAAAATTACTATCGCGACAAGGGAGTCTACTACAGATTCAATGTTGAGAATGGTCTTCGAGACGCTGAATCCCAAGATCTCCAGAAGTCAGGTACTATCTCGGCACATACGAGAAACTATGTCCAAGAAAACGAAACCTCTATCCTGGAGTTTGTCGAGGCTTTTATGAAGGCCATTAGTTTGCCTTTGCCAGAGGCTGGAGAACTTGCTAATAACTCACCACTGACTCTGCCTGCAGGACATGAGAGGAAATCGCCTTTGCCACAGACTGAAGAGCGCACTACGCATATGCTTTCACCGCGGCCCGAGGAACAGCAACCCTTGGGTCTTACGATTTTGCGTGGCGAGGAAGGTGTAGCTGGCATGGGTCTTATCTCGCCGTCGACTAAAGAGCAGGCCATTAGTTCAACTTTGCAGCAGGCTGAAGACAGTTCCATTGGCCCGCCTTTGTCACAGGCGGGAGACCTTGGTGCTGGTTTGTTTCCACCAGAGGTCCAAGGGCCCGCCACTAGTTTGCCACCACAGGCCGCGAATCGCTTGATTGCTTCACCTCTGCCGCAGACTAAAGTCCATACCCTTCGTCCTTTTATGCTACAGCATGAAGAACTGTCTGGTGAGAATTATGGAGAAGTCTTGATGTAGTTATTCCACTAACATTTCCACAACAGAAAATCATCAGATACAACGTCTACCCGCTAGCACTAATCATGGTGAAGGCAAGCAACCCCCTGCAAGCCCTGGCGGGACTGATTTCCACACAGAAAAGAAGGGCGCAAAATACAAGAAATCTTTGCGTAAACTATGGGCGTCGTGGAGGTCTAAATTGAGGGACAAATTCAAATTGCCGGTTTTGAGAAGATGGTCGAAAAAGAAGAAAGGTTCCTCTTCATAGCATAGTTTGTAAACTAGAGTGGCGGGCTGGCAAGCCTTCTCTATAATGCGGGGAGAGTATATTTCTTATTAGGTAGAAATATTAACATTGGAAAAGGATGATTTGATTGTCAACTTAGATCACTGCCTTATCTATAGGAGTTAACAGGCTGAGGCCTTTTCAGTTCTGCCAGTAGCCTATAGTGTCATACGTGTATGGCAAGGTAAGCATGTGGTGCATGCACGTATACCACCTCCATCGAGTGGTGTTATAATTCATTGAATATAGCCATCCCCTCATTAAATTACAACCTGATACAAATCCGGAAGCCATCCTAACGCCCCAAACCTTTGTGAGTGACACGAAATCAAGGGCCTAAAATGCGCCAGCTTTGATGAAGCGCCCAAATCGAGGCTGCATGGCTGGAACAATGATGTTTAATCTCGACGTAATCGGGTTTCAAGGTGGCATTGAAGAAATGGTAACAGACGGGTTGCTGACAGATATTGGGCGCCGACTTTGTCAGATGACGTATACAATTTCAGACGCGTATTCTTTCATGACCATCTGAAGGCTAAATGTTAGTGTCCAGCTATTGTGCTTCATTGATCTAGCGTGGCGAATGCTGTCACGGGTTGGATACCAGATCTGCATTGTAACCAGTTCGGAGATAGTCAAAGAACATGCAGTAAGGAGGAAAGGGAAATAACTAGCCAGACTGTACTGGCAGGAGAGGGGCTCTTTATAGGTTAAATCTGAGTGGTGGGGTCTTGCATGGAGCAATGGGCATTGCCCTAACACATACAGGCGCACCCCGAACAAATACAATAACACTCAAGCTAGCTGTTTGTCGTTGTCAACCCCTGAAGGAGCCAGTCCCAAAATGGCTAGAATCTGCAATGCTGAACGCTTTATTTCTGTAGAATAGATCTTAAATGTTGAATTAGTTGGTTTATTAAAAGGTTTAAGTCTATGCTACGACCTGGAACTACTCCATTTGCATTGTGGTGTCAATACTGTCACGTGTTCAGCCACAATAGGTTCGGATAAGTGGGGCACGTATGGGACGCCACTTAACATATATACCGCGCCACGCAACAATTTCTTTATTTAGTACACTTACTTGGTTACACAAAAGAAAGTGACCTATATATCCCTACCACGTAGATCTCTTGATCTTGATTCTTCAAATATCCCAACCCCATTTTTTGTTTCTACATACCAACCAACTCCTGTAGAGTTTTGTGGTCGAGTGTCAACTCTTTTGTGGGGCTCAAGTCACGGGAAGGGTTAGTATTGATTCAGAGGTGGAGCACCATGAAACAGTGTTCTCTCTCAATGCAAAGTCTTTTACCACCTGCAAAGATGCCATAAGAAGAACTGCGGTAGTACCGTGTCACTGACTAACTAGCCTCTGTCCTCATCTGATACTTGCTGGAGATGAAAGCTGCCGCTCGGTTGGCCATGGGAAGTGCATGTTGTGAAGGCACTCATAGGTACAAATTGATGCTGTGTTCATTTGGACTACTCTAGTCTCTTGATGTCGGGGGGAAGACCAAGGAAACTAACCCCAAGTGTCGAGAGGGGCAAAGTGTCACGGACAGGCAGGATAAGTAGGCAGGGACGAGATCACAAGACAACGGAATATATCCAGAGAGCTAGTCCAACAGAGAAAGTGGCAATATGGGCAGAAAACGAGGATGTTGTCTAAGGAGCATCATTTGGAAGACAGGAGAGACGAATGCCTGCCACAAGGTATATAGCTCCTAGCCAAGGGACTGATAACAACAGTGGAGAGAGCACTTGAGACATCAACACTAAAAACGCCCTCCAACATTGGTGGAACGATGCATGCAAAGAACAGAACGCCCCAATGCACAGTGCACGAACAGCCCATGAGGTGTAGCAGAATAGCAACTCAAGGAGTTCACAACACAACAGCTCAGGGTACAACTGTAAAGAGTGGGAGTCAGTGTATTAAATGACATAGAGACACGCAGGAAAGGACAAGGCTGTTAGGCTTTTCTCTTCTAGACTAATGAGCTTGCTGGCAGGCTGGACCGAGCAAATGTTTTGATCTGATGCATGCATATCTCGTGGTTGAAGTTGGCAGTTGGAGAAGAAATGGATCAATCGGCCCACGGCATTGCATGAGAATTTGTGACATGCATGCGAGCTTTGCATGTATTATGGATGGTCTAGACCTTGTAGCCCTACCTGGGATATCTTCGCGTTAATGCCTAACGTAAAAGCTACGGCTCCTCAGGGTTGAGTATTGCCCAGACTCTAGCTGACCTCCATAGTCTGGTCTGGATATTGAAAGACATCTCTGCAGGCTGTCAAACGCTAACCATAGATCAGTTTGAATGCGAAAAAGCCTTACGCGCATGATGATGCTATTTCGCAGTCTAGAAAGGGACGTAAAGTCATGACAAAATGGAGAAATGCCGATCAAATGCGCACTAGGTAGCTTTCTGATGCCAAGCTTATAGTCTGACTTGCAGAAGAAAGGATGTCACTAGCCTAAGCCTAAAGCGGACATGATATGCGTCTTAGGGTGTGCTTCTTTATGCTGGATTTTCGAGCATCTAAGCAGAAGCAGGCTGCTCTCAGGCTGGGAAACGGAGGCGCTAGTCTTGTAGGCTTCTTAATGTGCAGGCTGGCTCTTGAAAGCACCCTCTCAGGGATATTCGCTCCATGGGGGCAATTTGGCACGTCTAGTTTGTTGTGTGATATTGGAAGCAGATGTGCGAGAAAAAAGGGCAAGCCCAGCCTTAGAAACACTGGTGATGTTCCGCCTGTCACACTGTATACACTCTCTTATATTATATTCTAGTCAAAATGGGCCGCTGTATTTCCTTCTCATGGACTGCTCACCATTGCTCAGTGCGCTATCAAAACTAGAACATATCTACTGGTAGGGGCTCTATGGCCCTGGTCTTTTAGCGTTGTGTTGAGACTAATATTTAGTGAGAACTTCAATTTAGCCCTATCCCGCTGGGCCAAAGCACAAGGTATTTTCTAGTATACATAGCTGCGCAAGTAGGATTAGTGGCACATAAGCTATAGCTGCCATGATGCCACTTGTTAGCAAGTGTAACCCCGCTGTCCTTAATTCCCCAATACCTCGCACCTAACTGAATCCTTAGAGCTAAACATACCGTATGCGGGCGGAGGGGGATGACGTAGATTCTAAATGTCAAGTTCTGTATCAAAAACGTTCAGAGTGCATTGCGTGATGTGAACCAAATGTCCAAATGTTGCCCTACATAATGCTTGGGCATCAAAAACGATTACCTGACCAATCACTGATGAATATCGCATTCCCGCCTTTCAGTGTCTGACAAGTTAGTCGAGTCGTTTTGATTATCGATGTCTATCTACCGCAGACCAGGCTGAGCTAGTTTGCTATATATCTCCTGCTGTTTCCAGCCCTTGTTAGCTGGTCTAGAAGTGTACGGTACGATAATAATACGTGCTGTTCGTGCGGCTACTTTTACCATTTTTCTCAACACCTTTCTTACTCTAGCTTTGCTCTATGCCCTCTTTGGCGTCATCGAAACGTATAAGCTAAAACATCATGAGTTCATCTACACCAAAATCCACTGAGCGACCAGTGGTAATTCTCTCCATTGGTAAGCTATACCAGACTTGGCGTGCTGTCGCATGGCTGACTAGTTTAGACGGTGGTGGTGTTCGTGGGCTATCGAGCCTCTATATTATCGAGAACATTCTCGAGGAAATCCGCAATTCGCCCGACTTCGACGAATCGTTAAAACCTTGCGATGTCTTTGACCTTATCGGTGGCACAGGGACTGGAGGGTACGGCTTCGAGAATTTCCGTCTAATTACATACATGTTCCGCAAAACTTACTCGTATTTGCTTTAGGATCATTGCCGTTATGCTTGGCCGACTTGGAATGAATGTCGGCGAGTCAATTGATGCCTACAAAGAGCTAGTTCACAAGTCTTTGGTCTCTGAATCGGATAGCCATCCAAACCCACCAACAAGTAAAATTTCGAACGCCGAGTTATCAGATAGCCATCCAAACCCACCAGAAAGTAAAATTTCGGACCCAGAGTTAGAAACCGCTATCAGTGTTATGATTGGGAAAAATTGGAGTGACTCTCAGCGTGAGTTACGGCCAGAGAGCGGCACGCCTGAGCCAAACAGGGGTACACACAAGGGCATATTGTTCAAGGACAAACATTGCACTAAGACGTATGTACGACACATCCAGCCTGTAAGCTTCGCATCTAACACTTCATCATGCTTAGTGCCGTCTTGGTCATGACCCAACGCAATCTGGAAACACTGCCTACTCTGCTCGCCACATACAAAATGCCGCTAGGCTTCGATAAATGTACAGTTTTGGAAGTGGCCAAGGTTTTGGCTACAGCTCATCGTCTCGCCGGCTCGATTGAAATTGGCCGGGATGATGAATCGTTTGTGGATGCAAAATATGGCTACAATAATCCATGCGAGGTCCTTATCTTAGAGGCCAAGAAGCTGTTCCCAGACAGAGATATCATAATTTTGAGTGTTGGCACAGGCGTCAATAACGTTGTTGCGATTGATGGCTCAGAATGTGTCACTGTTGCCGCTATGAAGGTCGTTACTACCGCCAAGGCGGTTGACCAGCGGCTAGAAGGAGAATATCGAGGTACTGGATTCTACCATAGATTCAACGTCGAGAATGGCCTAAGAAATGCTGAAGATAAAGCATGCGGAAAAATAGGCAATATTGCGGCGCACTCAAAAAACTACCTCCGTGAAAACGGGGACCTTGTTACGGAGTTTGTTGAGGCTTTTAGAGACGCCCGTGGTTCGCCCTCGTCATCGCCTGCCAAACAACAGGGTGAGAGCCATGAAGAGAAGTCCTAGTTGTTATAGCCATTACGCTAACATTTATGCAGCAGCAGAAAAAGAAAGCAATCACCAACCTACCAATTGCAACTATGGCGAACAAAAGCGACTGCCTTCAAGGCTTAGTGAGAGTGAGGCTCCGGTATTAAAAACTTTTAGTCCAAAGCCACAGCCGTCAGTCACTGCTGGCACTGAATATGGAAGGGGGACAGTGAAAATATCTGTTAGTACGAAGAAACAACAATAAGGGTGCGGCAACGCCCTTAGCCAGGGAGAGTTAGGCTAGCTGGAAGATTCATTGATGGCTAATGCACATCATGTAACCCTTAAGAGATAGCAACTAACTCACAGAAACGCTTGAGTCTGAGAAACGACCATCCAACAGTAGCCGAAATGGCTGTCTCAAGATGTCATCAACTAGATGTCGAGGATAGCTTGAATAGTGTAGAGCAAAAGTAGAAGATAGACATAGATAAACCAAGACTATGCTTGCCGTAGCTGAATCTTGCAATAACCTGGAGATGAGCTAGCTCGCCCATGCAAGGAGATACTAAGGGAGTATTGGTCATGCTATCTAGGAGCATTGACGCCACGCACCCAGTCATCAGCCAATCTGGCCTCTCAGCGTTACTCCAAGTTCTACGACTACAATATTGGTGACTGCATACGAGTTAATAGGATCTGCCAAGTAGGTGCTAGAGTTCCTGCCAGGGTGGGATCCTATCGATCTTGTAACATAAGATTACGAGCAAAGCTAGTAAGCAGTATAGAACGAAGGGTGGATGGTTGCGTTGGAAGAATTAATATTGCTGCAAGACTAGCTATCTAAGAACTGTCTCTGGGATATCTTGGTATCCTAGCTAGAAAATACAAAGCACAAGTACATAAAAAGAGACTTCATCTCTTG
Source organism: Ceratocystis alfenasii (assembly GCA_038382165.1). Lineage (NCBI taxonomy): Eukaryota > Fungi > Ascomycota > Sordariomycetes > Microascales > Ceratocystidaceae > Ceratocystis > Ceratocystis alfenasii. Next base: position 42,433 of record JAYJND010000309.1, on the reverse strand, counting down.
GCTTCACGTTGGGCCGCGCTCTCTTCCCACCCCACGCCAAACCCCCTCATATGCGAAGAAATGGAATGCCATCTACCTGCCGTAGACCGCTTTTTTGCTTCCCTCATCTGCCAATAAACACATCGACGTACGCCGTATTAAGTGCCATGAGACTGTGAATTATTCCAATACTTTAATCCAAAGGCTGCGGCTCACGCTAAATGCTAGCTTCTCTATAGAAGCATCGGGACAGTTTCAATGGAAATAGGTAGATAGACTGACCAGCGAGTTTATGTTTACTATACCTAGCTGATGTCATCAAAGGGCTTGAATGATTTCCAGCGACAATCAGAACCTAGAACATAAAACTGAGTGGACGTCGAAACTCTATGTGTAGGTGTTCTTACAATAGGCTCGAAGACAGCCAAGTATACTGCATTGAAGGAGGATAAGGCGTACTATCTAGCCCATGAAGCTGAGTGTTATCGGCTGATGTAGAATAGATCTTAAATGTTGAATGAGTTGATTTATTAAAGGGACTACTTCGACACTACGTCCTTGGACTTCATTGCTCTTATATGGTCATGATAGTGTGTCAACCCTATTATGGATCTTCAGCCACAAGAGGTATGAATAAGTGGGGCATGTATGCGACGCCACTTAACCTGGATAGTGCGCCACGCAACAGTTGAAGTACCCATGCAAACATGGCTGCTCCATGCTTGTGTAACTACACGACGCCTAGACTCTAACAGTGGACATTTTCCATCGAAAATAGGACGTCTGATATTGAGGCTTGATGTACGACTATGGTCTCTAGCACTAACCCAAGTGAAGGCTGGGCTCGCTAGCCCCTGAGTTTCTAATATACCAAGGACAGCTCCAGAAGCTAGTTCTTAATCTGAATAGTTTGAAAGGCAAGTTGGAAGGCATGCCAGCATCAACTCTCAAGCCACCTAAGTCGCTTTCAAAGGGAACAGAGGCAACATTGTGTCAGGATGCTCTGTTGAAGTCTGAGGTTCGGATCTTTCGACAGGCAAACGTGGCTCTTAATAAGCGGCATAGAGCGAAAGTATCCGCCTACAGAATGGATGGATGATGGCTGTCAATGGGGGGAAGAGTGAGATTGATCAGAAAGACGTTGATGGGAGCTATCGAGAAGTAGCAGCTAGGAAAGGTCGGGGCCAGCCAGCGAGGGCAAGGCGGCGTGGAACTTGTGGTAAAACTAGCCATAGCCCGAGAACATGCCAGGGTGCTACTTGGATATCTGAGGAAGGGAATAGTGTCGGTGATCTAAGTTGGGCCTGAGCCATGGTCACAAAGGTGAAGCAAGAAACAGAGAAAAGGATAGAGTCTGGTAAAGAAAAAGCACACTCATTGAAGGGGATGGTGGGCGAAGATGCAATATACCCTCGGCTTATTGACCTCGCCCAGGCGACACAAGACATCACAGTTAGCCACTGCCTCGAGGATTTCTTCATGCCCAGCTGTTAGGTAGGCTAGTAGTTTCCTCCAAGAGTATATGGCATCAAAATCTCATTATCGTTACATAGCAGCTGTGCAGTGACACAACGTCTGTTGTGGAGAGTTATGTGGTGATTTCACATAGGAAGAATTTCAATTTTCGCAATCGGTTTATCACTGACTTTCTATTTGCCCATCACTTGTCTTCCATCCCGCTTCTTCTTTTACATGCATGTTCCAAAAGACCATTCTTTCCATAGTACCTACACTACTACGGTATATCTGGAGTTACGATCTGAACTGCCACATCACTTATCATCTTCATGATTTCATGCGAAGTATCGCATTCAAGCAGATTTTTCGCCAAGGTAGGATGGATGGATTCCAGCTGAGAATAAAATAATAATCCCAGACACTTGGGTAAATTTTTTACCAGCATCTCACACAGAGGGATCCGGGGCTGGAGGTAAGGAATCAGTCTCCCCAAATCTCCAAGATTGGTTATCCTGATGGAACAGATCTCAGTGAGAGCAGCCGACGCCACTGCTGCCTTGGAGAGTTTAGCTGTTTTATGTATGGATTGCAGCATTTCAAGAAGTGTGATATTCTTTGGGAAATAAGTCTTTGGTGAGCATCGTCTCAGCTCCCGGGCCCAGGTCTTCCGAGCTACCAAGAACTGAGGGGTATCGCATTCTAAAGGGGAACTATCGAACAGTGCTGACGTCTTGGTTACGATGATAGTAGTCTCAAATTCCTCACACCACTCGTGGAAAGGGACTTCTTCGATGTTCGGAAGTTCCGCAATGAGGATTGAATCTCTGACGTAAATGATGTTGGCCGTAATCTCTGCGTCCTGCAACCATCTCCGGGACGCAGCGATTGTGGCCGGGTCAACGCTGATCTGAGGCGCGATTTCCTCGACGAGCATGGTGTTTTGGGTAATTTGAAATCACAATATGAGAGTTGCGAGTTTTACAATATCACTGCTGTATGTAGCGGATGCTAAAGTCTTAGAGCAGATAGTACCTGAGTCTCTGAAGTTGAGGGCTCATAACCTGTAGTAGTTTTGCATAAGGATTTCACTTTAGTCTCCTACTTGTGGTATGTGGGCCGGTCACGTGACACGACGCCGTGCCTGAGGCTTCTGTTGAGGAAACTTCCGCGATCGTCCCGGATAAGCTTCGGGTAAGCTGATTGGGATCTGGCTTATCGGAGAAAAGACGAGGTGGATATAAATGCAAAAATAAGGGATAGTTATTTTGACTTAGTACCTATAAAGAATAAAGGACCAATTTTTACAGCTTCAGATCAGTGCAATCTCTCTCCTTCTATTGTGAATTATCACTCTATTGAGTTGTGCTAGATACGGTTTCTTCCTTATCTAGTGAGCGCACAACATTTTTCTGCTGTGGGGTTATCCGAGATTCTACCGAACAAGGGGAGATTTTCCACAGCATTGCCCCAGGTTCGGCGCTATTCGGTACGCATGGCATCCGGGGCGGGATTCACATAAATCTGCGATCTGAAAGTGTTGAACCTTTTAGCCAGCAGTGGTTTAGTGAATTCGTCAGCCAGCATTTCATCTGTGGTGGCCTACACCAGCTTTATCTTCCACTCACCAATCCATTTCTTGACTCCAGTCGACATGCTTGGTTTTAGCGCTGGCTCCCAGATTCTCTGCAATCTTCAATGCGGCTTGGCTGTCTCCGTACATCAAGGTATTGTTCTTCACTTTTATAGGCTGTGCAATTTGTTTGATAGCTGGGGCCATTTCCAACCTTTCAATACACCATTTTACAAGTCTGTTCAACCAAATTCCTTCCTTTGCACAAGGAGTGAATCCGATGTATTCGGGCTCGGTGGTTGAAGTGGCCACGCTTTGTTGCTTCTGGGATTTCCGGTGTATTAGGCTGTTTTCCAACATATAGGCCATGCCTGATACGGACATCCTGTTTTTGGATCTCCTGCAGTCCGCGTTGGAATATCCAACCAAGAATTCATCCATTCCCCACGGCGCAGCGATGTGAACCCAATGCCGCGTCTATTGGTGCCACGTAGATATCTCGCTACACGCTTTGCTGCGTCTAAATTCCTGTCGGCCAGATTTGGAGTTTGATATGGCAGAGATGACGTAGCAAACACAAGATCCGGCCTCGTCATCACGCTTGGATACGTTAGTGTCCCCAAAATCGACTAGAATATTGACTTATCTGCAGCCTTTTCTCCAGGTTGTCTTGGCTCCAGTACTTCCCAGGAGCCGATTGGGGCCCCTACTAGCCGGGCCCTATGTGCTGCCACGTCGAATTCTTCGGCCATCTTGTTCATACACTGCGTTTGTGTCGGCCACACTTTCTTCTTTACTCTATCTCTTATGACTTCTAGGCCTAGCAAGGTTTTTAGTTCCCCCATGTTCTTAATTCCGATCATGTGGCCGACGGCTGGGATGAATTCATGGATTGTCTTCGAGTCGACCTGTGACTGCGATATCGCCAACGTAAATCAGGACCTTGGTCCCCCTTCCAGGGTCGACCATCATACGTTCATCTTCTAGGCATCAAACGAGTCCGAGGCTAGTCAGACAGGATTCTATATTGCTGCAGTGTCAATGCTTTTGTAGAACCATAAGAAGCTGGTGTCTATTGACTAGTACATAGCGCTCCAGACACACGCCCCGTGCTGTCAAAACTAGTGCCAACACCCACGCCCCTATATAGCTAAGCACACGCTAAGCGGTTTACACTCTAGTACGAAACCTTAAAAGAAGTCGCACAAAATGAAGACGAGGTATAGGGCGTGAAATAGGAAACTTGGAAGAACCAATGTCAATAAGAGATTAAATACTTGATCTATTTACACTAATAGATATATATAGCCGTACAGATGACCAGCATGCTACGGGCATTTGGTAAGCCACAGCTACCGCGCTAAGCTTTCAAATAAATTCAAGCCTGGCATCGAGCTGGGTTTGTACAGTTTCTACAAGTCGTGATGGCGCGACTAGGTGCTGCGTGGCGCACTATCCAGGTTAAGTGGCGTCGCCTACATGCCCCACTTATTCATACCTCTCGTGGCTGAAGATCCATGATAGGGTTGACACCCTATCATGAATCCTTATGAGCATTATAAAAGGGGTGAAGTCCAAGGACGTAGTGTAGAAGTTATCCCTTTAATAAATCAACTGATTCAACAGCTAAGATGTATTCTACAGATGTAGATATGTATAGCACGATGTGGCTCATGAGAGAAAACTCTTACCTTAATGTAATCAAGTTTAACAAAAGACAATTCACAACAATTTCTACTTGAGCGCAAAGGCTACAGCTTAAGGGCGCCTGGATGTCTCTTTGGCTGAGTTTCACCTTTCCAGCCGGATCTACCGGATACCTATCGATATTTGTTGTGAAATCGCTTGTATTGATTACTCAACTCCTCTCTGGTAAAAAACGGGGAGATCTTGGCCTTCTTCAAAGAAACGCGCTTTCGGTGTCTAGAAGCGCTTGGGATCTTGAAATATTAGTATTTTTGCTTAGTGACGGCTAGGAGAACTTCGATGAGGCGAAGTTTATTATTCTTGAGCAGAAAAAGCGCCACAGGATCTTCAATACATCACTAAAGACGCTGTTAAACTCCTCCTGTCTCATGGGGACGTGGCCAAAGTTGGTCTATATCCAAGCTGATTCATCATTCTAGGTTTTTCTTTCGTATACCTCATGCCGTGATTTTTCCATGTATATTTTTTAAAGGTACTAACTGTCCAGCTATAGAAGATTAGCGTGCATCTGAAGCGCTACACAGCGAACTTTGACGAGACTAGCGCTATGATGTGGCTATTGTGATGGCCCAAAACTGCTAGAATGACAATGATGGCCCAAGCGCCCCAAGCAGCGCACTAGTCGCTATTGTCTTCTGATCCTTACAGCCACACGTCCTATGACGTCAATGCCATAACTAATACAAGCTCCTCTCGTAGCTAAACCTTCATAAATAGGTTGACACACTACTACGAAACCTCACTTGGCTGACTTTGGCAAGCTCAGATAGCCGTATTGTAACAAACGATGTTTATGCTGTCCCATTCGTCTCACCTACTCTAGCCTCTTGATGCTAGGTGTTTTGGGGCTCTCAGGAATACATGGTCAGGGAATGGGGTATTTAATGGGGCTCTTAGTGGCTCTTATTTGAGGGGCCGCGTTCTTCCCAGCCTATTATGCTGCCCGCAAAGCCGCTATGGGAATGAGCAAATGATACTTGAGCTACTCCAACGAGGTATATAGTTTTTAGATCTTGAGGTTTGAAAAAGCAGGGCTTTAAGATGAAGCCTAGTCAAAAATATGAAAACTGCTGACGCGGATACACAGTTCATAGAAAGACTCTCTTTGTGACAGTCCGCCTATCTATGGCTAGAAGATAGAGCTTATCATGACAGACAAAGACGCCCTGTTGCATAGCCGTCTATGCACACGCCCTATGGACGCGAGTTGCTCTTAATTAGGTGGAGTTGGAAACCCACATCGTACGGCGATGTTTCACAATGCAACCCAAGATCTCCCAACCGGTGACCCGTCTAGGTTGGTCCCAGTGCACAACACGTCTGCGGGTAGCCGCGAACATTACGCAAGTGGATAGATGTCATGGATCTCCAATATTTAGGACATAAACGTCGGACTGACTTAGTTCATATAGTCCCCTTTGTTTCTTCTCTAGCGATGATGATATCGCTGCTTTGCAGCATACCGTGTATAGCTGTGTTGAGATACCCGTTCCAGGTGGGGGTACAGACAGACATGCCTTTTCTAGATGACTGCTATGGCAAAGGCTTGGAACACTGGGACTCGGACTGACGAGATAACCCAGGCTGAGATGCATGTAGGCATAGGAGTGAAGTTGCTTTTGCCGCTTTGCACGAAGCATATAGCATCTTGTATTATATCTTAGATAAGATAGGCTTCTAGGCCTTTTTCGAGAAGCCGTCAGCTGGGCTTTTCGGCCAGTTGTCCTAATTCAGACGCATCTCAATTAGATTTGTTATGGCGGTATGACTTTTGAGGTCATATTGAGGCCATGGTCCAGTAAATACTTCAGCCGAATGCTACTTTCCTGCCGCTATTACATGGGGTCTTGCTTACATTCTGTGAAAAATGTCAAGGGCGGAGATGTACAACAGGAGTAATATATATAGTGGCAGACGAGACATAACTTTTAGCTGCAGCTTTCGGCAGCTATCAGCATTGGCCGCCACTAATACACCATACTTGATGGATAGACTTAAGTGAATCCTAGATGCTAAAGACTTCTTAATCCGTAGTGCTGGGTAATATTTTATGACAAAAAGATTGAGGTCATAGCGCATTACATCGTCAGAGTGAAATTTGGCCCTGCAAGATAAACGGGCGCTAACTCTCGCCACGCAGCCAATCACCCACACGTGGCGCATGTCAGGCTGAAGCTGGCTAGGAAACTGGGCGACTCGTTCCAGTCGTCGGTCTTGCCAAATGAAATTACTCTCGTCGGTCGCTTAATTACACTCCTCCTGCTGTCCTGCTGCGCATTATATATGGGTGAGCTACAATCCAGAAAAATGACCGAGCTCAACTTGTTCCTTTCGCTCACTAAACCAACTTCGTACTTTTGTTTCTTCACATATTTCTGTCACCTCAATTGTCGACTTCTCTTACACCATATCACGTATCACCATGTCAGATGCAGCATCAGCCCCCCCGGCGATAATTCTCTCCCTTGGTAAGCTGCTGCAAACGCCTTCTAGTGATGTTGCTAACTATAATAGATGGCGGTGGCGTTCGTGGCCTATCTAGCCTCTTCATTCTTGAGCGTATCCTTGAGGGAATATCAAATGCTGAGAATCCGGGGGAAGTACTGAGCCCCAGTCAGATTTTTAGCTTGATTGGTGGTACAGGCACTGGAGGGTGCGTCTTTCATCATGCTAATCCACATATTCAGAAAGGCCTACTTACAAAAGTTGCTCTAGGATCATTGCTATCATGCTTGGCCGGCTAGGAATGACGGTCAGACAGTCTATTGAAGCCTATAAAAAGCTTATTAAAACTGCGCCTGCCCCCAAACTGATCAAGGCTGGGGATCTCTCTCCGGGCTGCTTTTCAGCTTCCGACTTAGAAAAGGCCATCAAAGAGATGGTGCAGGAGAAACACTCTGGAGCCAGCACCGGTCAAAATGGGGATCTTTTGTTCAAAGACGAAAGTTGCACTAAAACGTAGGTCCTATACCTCTAACTATTATGACAGGCATCTAACGCTCCATCCCATCCATCTAGTGCTGTCTTGGCTTTGACGAAAGTTAATATAGAGACATTGCCAACGTTGCTTACTACATATGGTAGAGTCTCGACATTCTCTGAATGTACCGTTTTGGAAGTGGCCAAAGCTGTGTCTACAGCTGACACCATTCTTTCTGATTCGATGAAGCTTGGTGAGGATGATGAAGTATTCATTGGTGCTGAATATGGTTACAATAATCCATGCGAGATCCTGATATCGGAAGCTGAGAAGGTATTCCCAAAGAGGGAGCTGATAATTCTTAGCATTGGCACTGGTATCACCAAAGTTGTTGAGATTAACAACAAGAGTAAGTCTCTTGACGAAGCCCTTGCGAAAATTGCTGCTTCGTCAAAGGCATGTGAAATTCGACTAGACGACAAATATCACGACGACTCCAATTACCAAAGATTCAACGTTGAGAATGGTCTCAGAGAGATCAAACCCAAAACCGTTCAAACAGCGGCCGAAATCGCGGCACACTCGAGAAATTATGTTGCCGAAAACGAGGGCTCTATCGCGGACTTTGTTGATCTTGTTAAAAGTCACGTTAAACCTCTCTTGCAGCCAGTTGAAGAACAGGTTGTTCCCCGAGTTCATTCACATACCGAACAAGAACGCACTCGTAAGTACTCCCTCTCGACTGAAAGACATATGGTTGAGCAATATTGGCCCCATTTTCTTTTAGTGTAGTTATTGTGCTAACATTTACATGCAGCTGATGAAACAGCGGGATCGGATATGGTGCCACAAAAGTGGTCGCCGCCGCCTCCGTACTCCGAGCGTCCGTCTTCCCCCTCGATGCTTAATCCACGTACCGAACAAACCAAAGAAGTTGTCAAAAAACTAAAGTCATCTATCGAAGGACCCAAGCCGGATGCCAACAATGTTAAGGCGGATGCTCCTGGGGGGGAGAAGCGAAGCACACTAGCTGGGAATGTTGGCGTCTCATGCCATGCACGCGTTAATTAGTTTATATAGCTCGTCTTTGTCACTCTAAATCCTACAAGCACAGTCCCAAACACTTTAATACGAGATATATTAGTGTATTATAGCTGCTGCCAGCGTGTAGTCTGTCCACCCACCAGAAAAAGTAGCAGCACTAGACGAAAGGCGATAAATCTTTTTGGGGAAAAGATATCTACTATTGTCATCACTCTACAAAGGCCACATTGGGGTTGAGCCTAATGACTCTTTCAGGACATATAAAAACATGTAAATTCAGCTCGATGCTGTTCTTGACTCTGTAGTAATTTTCGTGTATAAGGGGTTCTTATGGAGCTCATTGCCGATCTGGGCCACAGCTTTTCAGCTGACTAGGAGCTGAATAAGACATCTTGTGTCTTGGCCCTAGAGTGCCTGACCCATGTCTCTATGCACTTGGCTCTTCATTTCGAATTTCTCCCGTACACAGACAAATCATTTGCACAAATGTGGTGCTGCTGATAATATCAGCTCTCAGCCACTAACAACGATGTTCGTCGGGAAAATGCCTCATGTGATAGCTAGCCCTGGCATGATATTTTGATCATCTTCCGCCAAGTATAGATCCTCAAAACAGAGCATGACGCCATATTTTTAGTCTACAGTGAATGTAGCCCAGCAAAAGGATCAATGAAGACATTCTGGCAACGACAGCAAAGCTACAGAGGTCCTGTAGCTGAAGACTGAAAAATAGTTGAAACCCTAGTACAGAACCCTAAAGGGCTGGTACATGAAGAAAACTCGGCATGGCATAGGTTGCTTGCAGAAAACTTGGACACGAGATCAGCAATATTGAATGAAGATCTGGATTTACAAGCAAACATGACTATTAACCCAGATATGAATCTCTCATTATGCAGTGTTGATTTAATGTTAATTTTTGAAGGAATAAGCTCTACCCCTATAGCAAACTTGTGTAGTGTTGGATGGACTACATGGAGGATAAGTATTGTGGGGAATCTGCCTTCAGTCGGATTAACCCTGGGCAAACCCGAGCATGAATACTCCAGCTTAGTTGTGCATGATAGAAAAAGCTTCACCAATTCGATCAATCTGTATACCAGCACAGTTCCACGTGCGGTTTTACAGGATCACGAGTGACTTCACAAGTGACAAAACTGAATTCAGTAGATTATTCCGACTTGCACATGGGCCTTGGAAGAAGGCTCTCAATGTCTAGTTCTAACCCTAATGTTTAGGCGAGCTAGATCAGGCCCAGCAATCCTAGTAACCCTGACTTAGGTTACTGAGAATTCTTCACAGCATCGCTCACGGAAAGGGCTGCTTTCTTATACAGAGTATCTTGTCATACCTATATTTCAGCATGTTTTAAGCACAACCGTGCTACTCTCAACTCTAGTTTCTAGTCTTTTCTAGGCTAGTTACACAGCAACGTCATGTGGGGATGATATGGACTAGATTGTCAGAGAGTTCTGGTACTATTTCTAGCATTGACATTTAATCGCAGCACTCCTTCTTAGAGCTACAGTACATTGGCGTCCGGAGAAAATACGTCCTTATCCGGTTGGGCATGAATACTGGAAAATTAGCCGACCATCAACAAATGTGGGATCCTTACTTTGAACAGAGTAATGAGGAAATCGATGCGCCAGATGGCGTAATGGATGCTGAAGAAAGACCGCATTGCTAGGCCTAGCCTGTGTTTCCTGTAGGCTAAAAAGCTGATAGCTACATCAAATCGGAAAATGTTTATTGACCTAATACGGGGTTGATGACAGCAGTTGTTAGAGCAAGAGGGTGAGTTTTGGCGTGGAATGTAGCTAATCAATACGTTAATAGCCACAGAAGGGGTTCCGGCGCGTAGATGACTGTCGCCTGTGTTACAAGTGCTGCAGACAGCTATTCTCAGGGTTGCAGCTTAATGCTGGTGTTAGATACGGAAGCTGCTGCTATAGAGATATATGTAGTTATTGGTTTAGTTAGTCTAGCCAATCTAGACAGACTATTCTAAGCCTGCTCTCAAAGTCCAAGGCCACTTCCAACACCATATGCGTGGTTCATTAGCGGCTGACCATGGGTTAGGTAGTGAGCCATGCATGTCTCTGATTAGAGCGGCGAATGGGGATTCTCATAGGCGACAAGTGAAGTATGTGAATAGAGGTTGTAGACAAGGCCCTTACATAGATCCACTGTCGAATGGGACGAAACATGTTAATAGTAACTGCATGAGTCTCTTATCATAGACACATCACACTCTAGTATATGCACTTGATTGGATTCTTATTTTGGAAGATGCCCAACGTAACGGCCATGCTGCCAGCCTCAAGTGGTGTGTACGCTATCACATCTACAACATGGCGATGCCATTACTTGCACGCAATGCTACCCGACTCTAGTGGTTAGGCACCAAAAATGCTCATCCTGCCGATCCTTAATACACATAACACACATGGTGGCTTGAAGCGACTGGAAAGGTCAGTCAGTGATTTCAAGCTTTGATTTTCTCTATTAAACATTGTTTTCAATAGCCTTAAATCTCCAATCTTCTTTGCCCATCTACTTTCTTATATATGCGTATCCTACGGCCCAGACAGAAAGGCTGAACTTGATTAATGTCTTGTTTCATTCACTCTACTGTCTTTCTTCTTTCTATGTATACCTAAGTTAACTCAATTACTTACTCATCTATTGTTGTTTCCCTGGTACCGCATCAGTTGAGACACCATGCCAGATCCAAAATCAGCCACTGAGCGACCGGCGATAATTCTCTCCCTCGGTAAGCTGCTATAGACTTGTTCCGTGGTCATCTTGCTAACTATTATAGATGGCGGTGGTGTTCGTGGGCTATCTAGCCTCATAATCCTTGAGAGTATCCTCGAGGGAATACAAGAGGCTGAGAATCTGGAGGAAGTACCGAGGCCCAGCCAGATTTTTAGCTTGATTGGTGGTACAGGCACTGGAGGGTGCGTCTTTGATCATGCTTATCCACATGATCAGGAATACCTACTTACAAAAGTTGCTCTAGGATCATTGCCATCATGCTTGGCCGGCTAGGAATGACAGTCAGACAGTCTATTGAAGCCTATAAAAAGCTTATTAAAACTGCGCCTGCCCCCAAATTGACCAAGGCTGGGGATCTCTCTCCGGGCTGCTTTTCAGCTTCCGACTTAGAAAAGGCCATCAAAGAGATGGTGCAGGAGAAATACTCTGGAGCCAACACCGGTCAAAATAGGCATCTTTTGTTCAGAAACAAAAGTTGCACTAACACGTAGGTCCTATACCTCCAACTATTGTGACTGGCATCTAACGCTCTATCCCATCCATCTAGTGCTGTCTTGGCTTTGACGAAAGCTAATATAGAGACACGGCCAACGTTGTTTACTACATATGGTACATCCTTGGCATTCTCTGGATGTACCGTTTGGGATGTGGCCACAGCTGTGTCTACAGCTAACATTCTTTCTGGTTCGACGGAACTTGGTAGGGATAAAGAAGTATTCATCGGTGCTGAATATGGTTACAATAATCCATGCGAGATCCTGATATCGGAGGCTGAGAAGAAATTCAAAGACAGGGAGCTGATAATTCTTAGCATTGGCACTGGTATCACCAAAGTTGTTGAGATTGGCGATGAGAGCGAATCTCTTAACAATGCCCTTGCGAAACTTGGGGCTTCATCAAAGGCATGTGAAATTCGACTAGACGACAAATATCACGGCAACTCCAATTACCAAAGATTCAACGTTGAGAATGGTCTCAGAGAGATCAAACCCAAAACCGTTCAAACAGCGGCCGAAATCGCGGCACACTCGAGGAATTATATACGGGAAAACGAGGCCTCTATCACGGACTTTGTTGATCTTGTTATAAGTGCTACTGAGTTTCCATTGTTGCAGACTAAAGAACAAGCTATTACTCTAGCCCCTGCTCAGACTGAGGAAAAGGCGATTCCTCCGGCCCTTTCACTGACCAAAGAAGCTGTCCCTCCGGCTCTTCCGCAGACTGAAGAACAAGCTATTGTTCCAGATTCTCCACAGCCCAGAGAACCAGCAGCTGCTCCGGCTCTTCTACAGACTCAAGGAGAAGATATTGATTCAGACTTATCCGAGCTCCAACGCACGTCTACTACCTCGACTCTTGTCGCGGCTGAAGGAAATTCCGTCTCTCGCACCCTTCCACCTGTTGAACCAAACTCAATTCGTAAGTCTCTCCATCAAGTGAATAATACATCATTGAGTGCAATAGGTAGGACTCGTGGCGTAGCTATTGTGCTAACATTCACTTCCTTGCAGTTCATCAAACTGCGTTCCTGGCTCCGAAATCCAATAATACAAATGAAAGCCCGTCTTTCTACCGCGACGTGCGTTCCAAAGAATCCATGCCGGATGCCAACTACAACAATCATGGTTCACCTAAGCCAGCGGATAATTCAGTTCCTACGCCAAAAAGAAAAAGCAAAATGTTCAAGGATATGGTGTTCCGTAAGCGACGGGATGTAGGTGTATAGCGAGCTGGTGTATATGCTGCTATGAAGATTCTAGTTCACTTCATACTAGCTTTGGGTGATAGTTTAGTGTCGATGAATAGGACGAGCTGTGTCTCTAAGCCTAAAATCTTCAACAATTCGCGTAGGCTAACGCATGTGTCACGGCATATATTACTAAAGAGTGGCCCTTTATACAAGTAACACATGAGACGAGACCCACGCTCACATTAACTAGAGCTGTCCATGTTGCCAACTTCTTAGATCAGTTAGTACCCCCTCCGCCCTCCAATGCAGGATGTCTTAACGTCTGCCAGCTAATTGTAAGGGGAATAATATAGTACAAGGTGGTTTAGTCTCGGCCTATCATCTGAGTCGTTTTTTTAAACCTGACACTGAACGTCAAACTTCTCCTATTTGTAAAATGGTTTTGGCGTCATATTTCGACTTATGAGCGGTAATCGTCGAGGATCGAGAGAATGAATCAAATGTTTTTGAAACAAGCAACGGGAAAATGACCGACAGGTAGAACATGGACGTTGAACATGCAAACAGGCTGTCTCACAGGCTGACACACAGAACTTAATTCTATCACACCCACGCTATTTAAAATAACTAAGCTAGTCCAATTCGAACATGCAAGTACTTGCCATATTCTGGAGCTCCACGTCCCGGATTCCTCATATATTCAACTGCTACTATTAATTATCTCGTTGAAGACGTCGATTGAACGACTGTTACATATGGGATGACTCAGGGATGATTCCCCGCGGTCATATCCGCGTAACATATCGAGTTACTCAGTTTCAGGCAGAAATACCACTTGAACTGGCAGTCCTGCAGACTGGTTAGCTTTTCCTATGCCCTTAGAATATCACCTGAATATTTTGAGTTCCTTGGATGTGCACTAGGGGTCTCAAAAGAGCATTGTTTGACGAAATACCACACCTCTACTACCTGCCATTTCTTGAGCACTGTCTTTCCATTACCATAACAATCAGGGCCTCTGGTTCCGGCAGTCAGTGCAGATATGGCGTGAGAAGGGTGGAGGGTCTTTTCCTGTTAGTTGACAGAGGCTTACGTGGGCTATATCATGCATGCATCTACATTTAGTGTGGGAGTTTAAGCTGGCAAGAATAACCGGTGGCTCAACCTCTCAATTTCTCCTCTTTGCATCTAGTAAACCATTTGTTAACCAAACAACATACTGCCATCAAAAAATGAAGCTACCGTGTTTCTGCCTCTTTAGGGCTTTCAGAGCAACTCGGAGTTGACTCCCTGAGTTGCCACAAGGTTATTCCAGGTGGATTATTACGGCCTTCTCCACCCACGGCGTAGCATTCAGTCTCAGCCCGACACGACCCCCGACTCACGGAACCTATCTGAGAGAGGATCAGGCCATTTCCCACCTCGCCAAATGTGATGTGCCATCAAATCGCAAGCGCCAGGCTTCCAACTTGGTCAAATGACAGCCAGACATTAAGACACATTTGAATCTTAGACACTACTGCAAGAGAGCTAAATGCAAATATCCAACTATTATTCGTGATTGACGCGGGCTTGCGGAGCGCAAAAATGCAAACCATGGTACCAATTTAGCTGGAACCCATGACGTTGTGGACGCTAGCCTCATGGTGGGTGTCATTGCAAGCAGAATGCTTCGTATAGGTTGAGTACAGAAAGGTGTAGAAAGGTGAAATCAGTGTAGCCTGAAAACCGGGGATGAGTTGCCGCCATTCAGGCGATCAATCATGAAGGCTGAGTGGTTGCGTCGTTCATCGTGGCTGTAGACGGCTATGAATTTACTGGCTAGTACAGAGGAAGCAACCTACTGGGAAATTACGCGATTGCCACTGCTCATCGTGGCTAAACTGATGGTAATGAAGACCTGAACTGGCTTAATCGCTTTGATGACTATACAAGGGTCCGATCAACCAGTCACTGTCCTCTTATTATCCTCGATCCCCATGAAAGTCACAACTCGATCGACTTTGAGCAATATTGTGAAGACAACCACATCATCACAATGTGTATGCCAGCTTATTTGTCTCACCTAGATTGGCATGTCGACCTCGGGTGCATTATACCACACAGGAAGGCTTATAGTTGAGTTGAGAAAGCGAGCATCTAATCAGGTGCTCACTAACCCATATTTCCATGACCGACCTCTTTCTAGCCTTTTATTCACGTCACAATGGCGAAGGTTTGGTGTTGAGAGAGATCCTCCAGAGAAGGCAAAAAGTGCAATATCGAAGTTTGGTGTAAAGCTATGGACTCAAACACCGATGAGTGCACGCTGTTGTGGCTTAGTACCGATTATAAAAGGCGGTGAGGCAGGGCAGAAACACAGTGGAGCAAGTAGATTTCGGCTACCCCGCACACATTCACAACCTTCTACTTAGCTGTCTTTTACATCCCATCGATCAAATAAAGATTCTTTACGTTTATTAGCATTGCGACTTACCCGTAACACACGCGCTTATCATGCACGTTAATACTTTGTACAAATACTAACATGAGTCGGCCCTCCCAATCTTGCCACCCCCCATGCTAATTATTCGATAGATGTCTACAGATTGAAGCTTCTCCGCTAAAGGTGCGACGCGGGAAATTCACTGATAGAGGTCAAGGTTCTTGATTCCTACAAAGTGACAATCCAGCAACTTAGGTTCACAAGGGTCTTGCGACAGGGCTGTAGAGCACGGCCCCTAATCATACAGGGATATTATCAGCTGTCATGTTTGGCGCTAACAGCTAATGGAACATTTCACTTTAGTGTATCCCATCAGACTTGGTCAATTCACCCCTCATTGTTAACAGCTGTTTTTCCATAGTTGCAGTGCTGATGGATGTTTAATCACTACAAAGACACGATACATTGTCGTTTGGATCAAATGCCACTGTATCTGGTTGGGCATCAATCCCTGATATCCAGTCAACCATCAACAAATGTAGAATCCTCACTTTTAGGAGAGTATTAAGCTGGGCGAGTCGCCCTGGCTGACGTCGCCCCCCCCCCCCCCCTTAAGTGGTAGCCTGCATTGTTTGCTGCGAGGTTTTAATTTGCTGTCAAAGTACTGACCTGACTTGGATGGAAATGTAGATGTGTGAGTTAGATGCTGGCTATATCATTAAATGGGGTGGTGACACAAGAGATCCTAATTGCCGCAAAGCTCAGACATTACACTGACAAACAACTTTCTCTAGTACGTTTGTGGTTCGGATTGACAGAGGCATAACTATTCCAAAGCTAGTTTCTGTGTGTTGGTATCCTAGATATGAAATGCTACATCACCGTCGGATATTCCCAAGTCAGGGTACGCTGCATTGTGGGTCAAATCACTACCCTATAGGCTGGGTATCAATCAAACCTGGACACACACCTTGCCAATCGCTGGACAGAAATGGGGTCATGTCATGTGCACGCTCAAAATGGCAGATCAGCTGGGCGAATATTGACTTTATAGGCGCCTTTTCCCTAAAGTAATTGGTACATTTCCTTTTATTCAGCCACATACTTTTTCCTGCCTTGTGCCCTCTTTTGTTCCGTCATATACACGTTCTCTAACAAGCGAAGACTACATTCATCCTCTCGGATTACTGACTTGATTGTGCCATTGCTGTTGGTTTACCTCTTTTGTCTCCATCGCTAGCTTTTATTGCTCTAATCTATTCACATCGCTTGAGCCGCCATGGACACGTCAAGGCCAGAAGTGACTAGAGCCCCATTCAAGATACTCTCTCTTGGTATGCTATTCGACTTCACTAATATTGGCTTGTAATCATATTGCTGACTGCTCCAGATGGTGGTGGTGTCTGCGGACTATCTAGCTTGCTAATATTGGAAAGAATCATGGAAGATATCCAAAAAGCGGAGGGTCTATCTCAAGTACCAAAACCCTGTGACAGATTTGACTTGATTGGCGGCACAGGAACTGGGGGGTATGCGTTTATCTATCTGTGCTTACAAATAGCAGTGGCTTTATTGACAACCTTTGTATAGGATCATTGCAATTATGCTTGGACGACTGCAGATGAGCGTCAATCAGTGTATACAAGAGTACAAACGTATTGCCAATGCGGTGTTCGTCTCAAATTGGCTACGTACACTTACAAAACGCTCGCCTGCCTTTTCGGCCACGAAGTTAGAGATGGCCATCAAACAAATGATTCGCGATAACTGTAGCGAACCACAATGTCTCCAGCGCAAGAACGAGAATCCTGCAGCTGGCACCGATGCATGCGTACATCACGATATGTTGTTCACAGACGAACTTTGCACCAAAACGTAGGTTCCCCACACATGGAGCTAAAAGACTAGAAGGACCTTCGTATCTAATATTTTGTCATCATAACTTAGTGCTGTCCTGGCGATGAATAAAGTTAATCTCGAAACAATACCGACGTTCTTTACAACATATCATACCCCAGGAAACCTCACAGGATGCAAAGTTTGGGAGGTGGCGAGGGCCACTTCTGCGGCCATCACGCTCTTTGATTCAATCAAACTTGGCCGCGACGAAATTAAGTTCATTGACGCCAGCTATGGCTACAATAACCCATGTGAAGCTCTTATCGCAGAGGCCAAAATGAAGTTTCCTGGCAGAAACATGATGATCCTGAGTATTGGAACAGGTCATGGTGACGTTGTTAAAATCAGTGATTCGAGAGGCTCTGTGCTTGAAGCACTAAAGAAGATGGCCTCGAGCTCTAAAGCCACGGAATTACGGCTGAGGGAAAGGTATAACAGCCCCGGAGTCTACTATAGATTCAATGTCGAAAATGGCCTGAAGGACGCTAAAACATTCGACGGGAACAACTTCAGCGATATCTCAGGCCACACGGCTAACTACCTGAGCGAGAACAAAAGAATTGTCAAGGAGTTCGTCAACGCCTTCACAATGAGTGCTGCTTCTCAGCACGATGACAAAGACAAGCAATGCCTTTCAGAACTTTATGTTGCCGACCCCGCCACAGACAAGAAAGATATTGAAACGAAAAAGGGCGGTTTGCTGAAAGACTCGTATCAATGGATTCTCAAGCACAAAAGCTTTCAAGAGTTCCGTGATAGAAGCGAATCCTCAATCCTCTGGATCAAGGGGGACCCTGGCAAGGGCAAGACAATGCTCCTCTGCGGCATCATCGATGAGTTGGAGTCAAACAACTCGGCGTCTCTGTCCTACTTCTTTTGCCAAGCCACGAATGATCGAGTTAATTCTGCAACCTCAGTGCTGCGAGGCTTGATCTATCATCTAGCATGCCGAAATCCACCACTGACCAAGTACGTGCGCAAGAAGTACGATTACAAGGAAGGTGCCTTTAAAAACGCGGACGCCTGGTACGACCTGTGTGAAGTGCTGACCGCGATGCTGAAAGACCCGAGCATGGAAAATGCCATCCTGATTGTCGACACCTTGGATGAGTGTAGCAAAGACCAGAAACAGCTGCTTAAATTCATCACTGAGCTATCACCTGCCAAATGGATTGTGTCAAGCCGCAACTGGCCAGATGTCGAAGAAATCCTGAATCGCGCAAATGGAAAGGTCAAGATACACCTGGAAATAAATCAGGATTCAGTCTCTGCAGCGGTCAACTCTTACATTGACTCCAAAGTGGATCAGCTTGCGCAGGAGAAGAACTATGACAGGGACATGAAGTCTGCTGTTTTGCAACATTTGCGGTCAAATGCTCAAGAAACTTTCCTCTGGGTGTCCCTGGTTTGTCAAGAACTTTCTAGTTGTCGAAGATGGCACACCCCAGAAACACTGCAGTCTTTTCCTGCTGGGCTTAATGCATTATATGAGAGGATGGTGGAACAGATCTTCGACTCTCGTGATGCGAAAACCTGCAGGGACATTATTGCTCAAGTCTTCGTTGCATACCGGCCTTTGACTCTGGAAGAACTATATGTCCTTGTTGAGTCTCTTGAAAACGTGGACAGACAGGAGCTGGAAGAACTCGTCGCCCTATGCGGGTCTTTCTTAACTATTCACAACAATTCCATTTCTTTTGTCCACCAGTCGGCGAAAGACTACCTGTTGGAAAAGGCTTCGGGTAGGATTATGCCAGCCGGAATTCCAGACCAGCACAAAACTGTCTTCACAAGATCACTCAAGATTCTTCACAAAGGACTACAGCGCGACATTTACAACTTGAAGGCACCCGGATGCCTGATTGATGAAGTGAAAACTCCTCAGCCTGATCCTCTGGCTGCTATTCGATATTCTTGCTTCTTTTGGTTTGACCACCTTGATGATTCATCAGAAAGTGATATGGGTTGCGAAAGTGAGACGATCCTAGCCTTTTTGAAAGAAAGGTATCTCTATTGGTTGGAAGCGCTTAGCCTTCTAAGAGACATTTCTGCTGCAGGAAGAGGGATGGAAAGGCTTAAGATTTGCTTGGTAAGTAACTATTTACGTGTTACAGCGGCTTCGATAGAACATTATTTAACGTTTTGTTGCAGAAGAGACCATCGCAGGACCTTGAAGACTTTATACAAGACGCTCAGCGATTCCTCTTGTTTTATGGGGAAATTATCGAGGTTGCCCCACTGCAAGTTTATGTCTCAGCCCTCATATTCAGTCCTACAAACAGCTTGATAAGACGAATGTTTAGTCACGAAGAGCCAGGCTGGATTGAAGTAAAGCCAAGGGTTGGGGAAAATTGGGATGCTTGCCTACGAACTCTTAAGGGCCATGCCTACATGGTGACATCAGTGACGTTCTCAAACGATGGACAGCGACTGGCATCAGGGTCCTATGACCAGACAGTCAAGATCTGGGATGCGACTTCTGGTGCGTGTCTACAGACTCTTGAGGGCCATGTCGACGGGGTGACATCAGTGACGTTCTCAAACGATGGACAGCGACTGGCATCAGGGTCCTATGACCAGACAGTCAAGATCTGGGATGCGACTTCTGGTGCGTGTCTACAGACTCTTGAGGGCCATGCCGGCGGGGTGAAATCAGTGACGTTCTCAAACGATGGACAGCGACTGGCATCAGGGTCCTATGACCAGACAATCAAGATCTGGGATGCGACTTCTGGTGCGTGTCTACAGACTCTTGAGGGCCATGCCGACGAGGTGACATCAGTGACGTTCTCAAACGATGGACAGCGACTGGCATCAGGGTCTTGGGACAAGACAGTCAAGATCTGGGATGCGACTTCTGGTGCGTGTCTGCAGACTCTTGAGGGCCATCATAAAGAAGTGACATCAGTGGTGTTCTCCAATGATGGACAGCGACTGGCATCAGGGTCAGAGGACAAGACAGTCAAGATCTGGGATGCGACTTCTGGTGCGTGTCTGCAGACTCTTGAGGGCCATTTCAACGAGGCGACATCAGTGGCGTTGTCATATTATGAACAGCGACTAGTATTAGCATCATTTGCTGGTCAACCTTCCTCCCTTCGTTCCAAATTTGATAGCTATTGTATTAGCAAGGATGGTGTTTGGATTTTGCGGAATCAAGAAAGGGTCATTTGGCTACCACCATCGTATCGCCCTAAAACTTCAGCTATAGCACACCAAAAAGTTGCGTTCAGCACTGCCTCTAGCCGCGTCATAGTTATAGGATTCAGATCTACTAGCTAGGGTCAACATCTTTCTATCAAGATCACATATTCCATTACCTTAACTACAATATCGACTCATGAATTTCACGCTTCACTCAACTTAATATACCGTCTACTCAACCTACATCCAAGTCCTAGTTCCTGTGTACCATTTTCAAGCATTTCCATCATCTTACTGGGAGAACCAACTTAGCGAGAATTCTGAGTCTTTAGTGAAGACTTAGGTGCGAGAGCGTGTATAAAGTTGATCTTGTATTGTCTGTCTTTTATCTTCTAACGAGTGCTTCTACGAGTTACTTAAACATCTGGAGGTGAACCCCTTCTCCAATCCATATCTGTCCTTGTGACTGGATCTCAAACCACCAATTCATGGTGAGACGGTTAGTAATTGGAGAATGCGATTGCGACGTATGAAGAGTAGTCACCAGGGAAAGATGAGACATCGGTGGTTTCCACTTGGCGCCGTCCCTGCGGTCAGAGTGCTTGCAACAGAGCCCAAGAAATGCTGCCGACGGAAGCCGAATTTTCACAGTTACTTATTCTTATGAGATTCTGGATGAATCCATCTGTAGTTAATGACAAACTACTTATTTAAGCCACAGCTTTTAACTTGTAGTTGGTCCCCTACACCTGTATTTGATCCTCATCTCAAGAGAAATCGTTCTCTCATCCAACTGAAGACTGTTTTACTTGTAGGCCGGTAAATATATCGTTGGCAACTATGACGACCATGACAGCCTTTGCGAGCACCGTGCCATCCTACAATCGACACTGGAAAAGCCTGATTCCTGCCAGTTACTAGGTGTTACTATCAGTAGCAAGCTAGGGGAGGAGGAAATCTACCAATGCCCTCCCTGCCTTGCTTATCTGCTGAATTTGTCTTCTGCCAACTTTTAAACTGAGCAGGCCAAACTCTACAGGGGTCTGGCCAGCGGTTAAGACGAGGTTTATAGCACAGTCAACTGGCCACAATTAGCGGTGGTAATGTAGCTGGACAGCAAAAGGCAGACAAAAAGAAGATATAGGACGCAAAAAAACAAGGGACGGAAAGAACTTGGCGGAGGGACAGTAAAACTTGACGTGATAAGAGGGGGGCGTCTTTTGCTTATGTTGCAGCATGCATAAAAAGCGAGTGCACTCAAAATCCCTCAATCTCTTCTATTCACACCAGACACCAGGGGGAAATCCGAATCAAGACGAATGTACAAGCATTTATATATAGGACAGCTAGGAAGTGCCCAGAGATATGTGTGTGGCTGGCAGAAGTCGGGCGAAATAAAGTTAGCTTTGTCAATGCTAGCTTAGGCTTTGTTTATATGTGCTCATCTTGTCAAACAAACTTACAGGCAAGCCCTGGCTAGGAGATGGATGGAATTTAGCTATACTGCCAGGGGATCAACCTACCAGCTAGGAGTGCTCGATTATTGATGAATGCTTCTAGAACAGAGGCCTTTGAGGTTTAGCGTAAATAGAGAATCAGTAGGAGCTATCATCAATTTGAAAGTGAAGATGGCTTTTGTACAATCCCCTGGTCCAGGGCAGGTCAAGCATAATGTCTGTGCTTTGGGAAACGGAATGGGATATCGGCTACAATTCCCGACCTCCGATGTTTTGCACATCAAATTACATGTTCATCCTACCCGCACTCTACAAGTAAACAAGCGATTGGCAGGCGGGCAGCTGTATATTGGTGAGTGTCTCCAAGAGCACCCATCCCATGGCAGCATATGGTATCATGCGGGACAAGAGTGTAGAGTGATTTTTCGACTTGTAGAGCTAGCAAATTACGTTGAGGAAAAGGTTGAGCATGAAAACAGACGTTCGTTCATGAATAGAAAAAGACAGACATACGCCTACGCTGACCTATACAGGAGAGTGCCTCTTGAGTTGCTAGATAATTATGTAATGGATCAGTGAGGGGGCTGAAGGCAGCAATTCTAGCACGAAGACTCTTATCCCATTTCTACAATCTATCCTAAGCTATGCCAAGGTGTAGATGTTAGGCTTAAGGTACATCTCCTATTTCCCAAAAAGACTTTGGGATGGGCAGAACTTTTGATAACTAACATGTCATCCCTGCGAGGCCTGCTAGCATCTGGGCACTAGCGCATTTTGAAGTGACTCAATCTCGCCAAGGCAGTAAATGCTACTGTTGTTCTTTTGTCGTCACTAATACTGGTGTAGCCCTGGCCCTGGCAAAAGGAAAACAAGTTGCGGTTCAAACAGTTCAGCTCTAAACACATTTAGACAGGGGTTTTAGACCCTAGTGATAAGCTCTTGTCTAGGCTACGCCAGTTTTATACCCCGAAAACCCTAAGACCCTAACTTTGCGTGCACGATTTTTGTCAACCCTTTTAACTTAATCCTGAGTTATATCTCACTGCCACCACCAAAATCCTGTCCTCAATCCAACTAGAATCAAATGCACACTCCATGTCACAACGCGAGGACAACGTTCAAAGAGACAGAGCTAATGCATCCATCCATTCAAGGGACTATCGATATCCATGCACGAGAGCGTTGGATGCCGTGAGCTACGATCTTGCTTGGCTGATTTATTTACGCAGGAACTTGGAGGGCTTAACAAGGCGATAAAACTTAGTGGCTGGAACCAAGCATCTCGTCTCTGTCTCTGTTAGTATGCCGAAGTAATCAACCAATTTTCACTATTCCCGAAAGCACTCCCGAGGTGATGTTGGCGAAGGAGATCCCACGGCACTTCGGAGTCCAGAATGCCGCAAGGCCTCGATCCACAGGGTACCCCCTTGCGACCACATTGGGGCTTAGACCAAGCTACGGCATTCCATGCATTTATACACGAATGGTGTCATCTACAGCACAGCAGACAAGACTGTATTGCTTTTTAGACACATTATATTCAGGTCCTCGGTATTACATCATCGTCGATCACTATTATGTGTTCTTAATAATATTCCCATGCCTTTTCTATTTTGTGTAAAAATGCCTCGGGGTCTCCTAGTACAGCATTACATACCTAGATTGTTAGCTATACGAAATTAGAGGACTAGTTCAGCGTAGAAGTGCAGTTTGCTGCACGGGTTATCAGATGACCCTAGATTGTCTTCACCCGCTTTGCGGCACAATGCACATGCCAAGCCCGGGTCACATTTGGGTCAAAGAACTCATTCATAGGACTAACTTCTATTCCTATGCTTACTCGCTCCGATAGGGCTGTTTCTCTCTGGGACTACTGGTCACCCAAACGCCAATACGATGAATACATGAGTGTGGGATGAGATCTGATATACGACGCACGCTCGGAGTGTCATAGGGCTGAGACGGCCAGCGATTATTCTAGTCGCCATCTAGAAGCACTGGAACAATGTGCGCTGTTCGGCCGAACATATTGACAAATGGCACTCCTTGGCTACATTTTATTTTTGTCTTGCTGTAATATGAGCTTTTTGAGTTTTCTATACGTAGCTAAATTCACTATCACGATGCCCAGGGCCTTCGTTTCTACATCTTATCTTTAGCTATACAAGTGCTTATACCATACCAGTATGTTGCTTCCTACAGCCAATATAAAGAAGATAACTACTCTTTCTATGGTTTGCGACTAAAGACTCAAAGCCACCAATACTAGAGAGTTGATGGTGGGAAATTGTGAGCCGTCGGAAAAGAAAGAGTTGTAACATCTAGGGGCAGCTACGGCAAGCTTTAGTCCGAGGTGGCTCACACACAATGCACCCTGCTTGCGTTCACCGTCACACTCTTGGCGATCAAAAGCTGACACCAATGCTCAAATAGCTCATTGTCGTACGTCCGGCTGCCGGCCGTTCAAGGCGGACATGGACTGCAATGCTCTCTATACCATCATGCTTCGTATATATAACGGCTTCATTGTCTTCATTGTACTTATGCTTTCTTCTCTTTACCCACCACGACTCACTTCTACATTTTTCCTTTACTCTTGCAAGTCCACATTTTTATTCAATTCTATCGGCTTTATCTTCACGGTGGCCATCAGTGTCCACTAATACAGCAGCAAGCGCAAATAAACACTGTGAATTTCAGTATCTCTTCATACTCATCTTGATCTGCCCGCTATTGCATCTTTGTTTTCCTATCCTGCTTCATTTTCTCTCTCGACATCATGCTGTGGTTTTCGAAGTGCGCCCAACCAGTCTTCATGGCTGCCTTATTCTCCACCCAGGTCCTTGCAGGTGATCGGAAAGTCCCTCGTCCCAGCGATCTTGGTCTGCAAATCCCCGATCATGGAAAATATCATTGGAGGGAAGTGACAACCTCTGAGGGCTTTGTCACTGAAGTATACGTTTCCAAAGAGCCCAAATTTATTGAAGTCGATTATGTTCTTAACCCGACCAACACTTTCAAGTCCTATGAAGCTTTGTTGAGCATCTGGGAAGATCAAAGCCAGCTTACTGTGGGAGATCTGGAACAGATCATGCACGATCGTGTTGTCGGCTCCGATCTTAACATCATTGATGAAGCCCTCACAGCTTTGGGCCATAACCCTTCTGACGACAACACGATTTATGGTATCGATATCTCAAGAGACTCCTCGACTCACGCTGGAATCTGGAATTCTTTGACCAAAGCATCATTTGCCAAGGATGCTATTGAGATGTGCACACAGTTTCAAGATATGAGCAACCGCCATGTCAAGTCTTTCGAGATTGGCAAAGACCCCGAATCTAACAGATGGGTCCATGTTAAATTTGCTACTAACGATCAGTAATCCACTGATAGTAGCTTTCAAGGTTTATGTCTTGGGTGTGACGATCTATGGATCATGTGTAGCCCAGGCTTCGCCCTTGCCAGCTACTCTGCATTTCAGCCTTAGAAGCAGTGTCATTGCAGGACGATACGCATAATCGCGAAACAAACCTATGCGTGGACGAGTAGCCAGGCTTGGCTGATTGCTTGCTTATGGACCCGAATGTATCCCCCTTTGGCAGTTTTCCCTTCCTCTCCAATCACAGTTTATGGAATCAAACATACTACTTGAAGAATTGCCAATGTACCGTAAATTCTTACATTATAAAGCTTGTGGCATCATGCACCACCACCCCCTTTCGTCAGGCATAGTGAAAGATCGCCTACCAAAACCGAACATTCTCATTCATTGACAACTCGACCAGAGTGAAGATAATTTAGAATAAGTTTCTTCTATCAAGTGTAGAATTGGTTAATTATAGTACATATTGTGAGGACTGAGGACGTACTGAATGTTCGGAGTGAGAAGAAGAGGGATCTGCAGTTTCTTGGTTCTTGCCTGTCCATCCCATGATTGACTGAAGTGCAGGTCTGGACCGATTTAAATATTCCTCACCTAAGTGCCCAGATCAAGAAAAAGCCTCGTAAAAGGCTCTTCTCATCATAATTAAGACTACAGGCGAGAGCGCCTTGCCGAACTTAGTCATGGGCCACAATCCTGTAACCTCGACTCAGACTACTGGCCGACAAGAAGTCAGAATACGTCACAAGTATAGCATATAGAGAGACTTGTGGTAATAAATAACCCACGCATGAATACATGTGCACTATTGCGAAAGGCACATAGATTGCATTTGACGCCTATTTGTACTGACGATGTTTCCTGGATAGGTTTCATAAAAATGGTATTCATGTCAGGACATGGTTGGTCGGGCGTGCAGGCGAGAACAGCTTACTGCATGCCCAATTACAAATCTTTGATAGTTGAAATCCTCAGGGGAGAGAAGAGTTGAGTGAATACAAGCCATTCCACGACATAATCTAGTCATAGTTTCTCAAGATCGATTCTTTTTGCCAAGGCCTACCCACTTCTGTAAGCAGGACTACGGCTAGGTGGGATGATCTAAGCTAGCCTTCATCGAAGGCCGTTCCTATGGAATAAAGACGTTGACGGAGATGACTTGATCAACCCTCCCTGCGGGATATTTGCTTCACGGAGCCGAGTTAGTGGTCCTGTATGAAAGGCAGCTAGGGTGGAGTGTGAAGAGATAACGATATTGATTATCTGAAATGCAAGATATCCAGAAGACTTCTATGATAGTGGTCTTTGTGGTCGTATGTAGTACGTAACTGCTAACCGTCCACATTAGCAATATCGCCCAACTTGATTTGAAAATGGCTGCTATTCTATGTGAGAAGATGACCAAGGAGACCTGCAGGCAAGAGCATGTCACTGTAAACGCAAGCATGACGATCAAATTAGTCAGTGGAGATGAAGGAGAGCAGGTAAGGGACGATTAGGAGCAATTCTATAATATCCCCTGCCTTCACTATGTAGGGGTATTGGCGTTTGAGTTGGGTTCTGGACTTTTCCATGAAATCTATGTCATCACTACAATGATGTTAGTTTCTTTGGGCCATTAAGTAAAATGTAATTTACTAGCGAACAGGACATGTCACAATATCCCTCGCATTCATTATTCCATTACAACATAATGTCAACAAAAGTGTATTTAAAATAGCTACACTTGGATTTGCCAGATGATTCTATATCTTCTAAACAGGCTCATGCATTATGGTCTATCTTTCCACAATTACCGCAGTGCTGAATGCCCGCCGCAGTCCCCTTCGACTGACCACCATTCTATCGCATTTCTTGAGCCACCTGCTGATCAACATTCTTTTGAGCTAGAGTCTCCTGGACATCCCCTACAGCAAGAGGTCCTCCTTGCCGTATATGTGTCTTTTTGGCTCTCCGGCGTTTGCTGAGTGTCTCGTTTGCTACAGCAGTGACTTGTTCTCCTCGCGAAAAAGCACTACCTCGTGCATTATTGCCTGTGTCCCCTTTGCAAGCTGGTCGATAGGATCATAAATTGGGGTCAGATAGCTTCCTTGATGATGGCCAATTCGATCCTTGACATAGGCAGACTGTGAGAGGGCTTGTGTCAGGTTGTCTAGCATCAAAGAGACCCAAGTGTTGGTCCCTTCGGGAAGAGGGCCGGTCGGTGTTGGAGTCCGTAACTTGACGTCCAGCTTCAATAAGACTGTCTGAAGATCATGAGGCGCCAGTCGTGTATGCTACTAAAACGAGTCTTGAGCTCTGGTTGTGGATGGACGAAGTGTGAAGCCCAGTGCTGCCCAGCGCATCCTGCGTCACGTTCTGAGAAGAGGAGGTTGGCTATTTCTTCAACACCACTAAGCCGAGGGGATCATCTCAAATCTAGGTCAAGAATGAAATTGACAAAAGTCTCTTCTTCCAGTAGAGTCAATCTCGTAGAGTTGGCGCCTACATCTTGTCGAACGCGCCCCCCCCCCCTCATTCTGGCGTGTAAGGTGCTAAGGATGACCGTGTAGACCTTGGCGACCTCTGGAATACTGAGTTTTGGGTTTTGTTTGATAGCAGCGACAGCAAGAACAAGGTTGGCTTCTTTAGAAGCTGGAGATAGTATTGGTGGTTTGCGTAAAGTGGGTTGAAAGATGGAAGTGTGAAAGCCTGAGTGGAGTGTTCCACTCACTGGTGAATTATGTTACCCTTTATTAACAGTAGATATTAAGAGGACGTACTGAATGTCCTGTGAAGGATAGAAAGAAGGAGAATGAGTGATTATTCATGTTATCTATTGTTTTTCTAAGTCTAGTCCCAGGGACGGATCTCGGCCGGTTTATATATCCATTGCTACCATGTTCTGGGTCGAGCGCTTGGGCCTTGGATGAAGACCCTTGATGTCTGACGCTAACCCTAACGTAAGGGTGAACTGGATCAGGGTCAACAATCTTGGTAACCGTGACTTAGGTTACTGACATTTATTGCAAGTGTTTCTCTTAGTGTGAAAATCCTAGTTTTGAATTTACAAAGGCAACGTTCATTAAATAGTTGACTGTTTTAAACGACCCCCCATCTAGAATTACCGTCATGTATATTAAATTAGACTTGAAATTAAGCCTTCAAGCTTCTGTGACGGTCTAATCGCTTTTTTATTCAGCTCCCAAAAGAGCCTTCTTAGTATTAGTAGCTATAACATGTTCTGCATAGCCGGCGATGGCGTCGAGGTTATTCTTAATCTTGATCTCGAGAAGGTTCTCGCCAATAGAATCCATACTGGCGTCATCATCTTCCGAGGCTGGCTGCTTCAACGAGAACATCATGCATTCGACATTAATAGGTACATAGCCAGGAACCTGAGCTTCGCGCTGCTGACTTCTAACAGCGATTCTGTCTATTTCGACTCCAGGGATCATTTTAGCAGCAGCTTGAAAGTGGTGACCATTAGAAAATGTTTCCCAGTCCGCGTGTCCAGGGGTTATGTAAAAATCATCTTGGCCAAGCCCGTTGTTTTGGCGATGGCCCTGGAGCATGAAGAAAGTAGTCCAGTCGTGAATATCCATGGCGATCCACTCTATTATGTTAGGGTCAATTTTGGCCTTTAGGCACAGGGCTCTATAAATGTTTTGGATTTCCAAAGTGAGTGTACTAGGACTTTCATCATGCAAGTTGTCTTCAAATATAGTCACAGCCTTGTGCTCAGGGTCAATATAAAGGCGGACAACTGGATACAGGCTGTTGTGGCCGTAGCGCTCAGTAAAGACTTTGAAGAAATTGTCTTCTGTCCAAAAGGAATAGCCATGCTCCTTGAAGTAGCTCGGATCCCAGGAGCCTGTAGGCATGATGGCCCCAGTAGTTTCAGTAGACCTAACCTCAATAGCCAGGGCCTTGTCAGCCGAGCCAGGTTTGTTGCCGCCCTGAAAACACGACAATGACAAGCAAAAGGGTAGCCAAGAGGAAGGCTGCATTTTGGATGATATGGTGGGGTAACAAAAGGATGGTAGAAGTAATGTGTAGAAAAAATAGGGACTAAACGGCTGACTGTGTACAATCGGCTGGGTGCTACAGATGTATTTATTCCCTTATTCCTGCTTTGATCCATTTGACCTAGAAATCGCTGCGTACGAGCATAGACCAGTTGCTGGCTCCCTTGAAAGTCTCGCCAAATATGTTTTCTCTCTTTCTATAAATGCAAAACGGAGAACGGGATTCTAGTCGACCGTTGGATTCTGGAAAGATGACAAATGGGCATGAATGAATCAATATAGAAGTGTATGTCCATCGCACAGGGCATGAGAGAAACAGCATATAGAGTTACACTAAGCCCAGGTTAGTGGATGCATGAAAAAAGTATGGAGGAACGAACATCACGATGCGCGAATGTAAGTGCGTGCAGGCTGCGTTGGTATCATTTCCAAGTTTCTTATGAGGGGTATACAAGCTTTGGTCAGGCCGTTTGGATGAAAATGTTGGAATTCGCTTAGCCGGAGTTTCCAACGGCACTCACACATATCACGCATAGT
Organism: Ceratocystis alfenasii; assembly: GCA_038382165.1. NCBI lineage: Eukaryota > Fungi > Ascomycota > Sordariomycetes > Microascales > Ceratocystidaceae > Ceratocystis > Ceratocystis alfenasii. The sequence continues at coordinate 12,430 of JAYJND010000309.1, read as the reverse complement.
GCAAATCCAAGCGGACTATATATGACATGTTGCAGCTTAAGAAACAAAGAAACAAAGAAAGAAAGAAAGAAACAGATCGCTGTACCCATGACAAATCATCATCCATAGACGACCCGGGCTAGTCACTCGGCTCCTAGGGTGTCCAAGTTTCTGGCGGCCACCTTGCTTCTCGTCTTCTACTGCTAGGTAGGTTTAGAGACATGCTCAGGTTGGAAATACTAGGTCTAATGTCATGAAACCTGTGACACATATAATTAAAAATGCATCTAAGTGCTCAGTAGCAATAGTATAAATGGCTTATTACTTGGAAAGTAATTGTCTCTAATGATGGCAGCATTGTACTCTACAAGACATACTATTGTTACGGGTGAAGGCTCAATGCTGACAAACGTGTGAAATCTTTATTGTTTGATGGGACATCAAAGGAGTCTCACTAGATGGTCGGGTGAACTATGTCTACGGGACTGGCTACCGTATTACTGTCCTGCCTCACCGCCTTCTATTCTCGGTGCTAAGCCGCAACAACCATTCCCAAAGTAAAAAGAAAAAGACAAGAAAAACATTCTACTAGCACCCTTGTAAAATGCCTGGAAAACTGTTTCAAGTCAGTATTTCCAGTAGGCTCCAGGCTGGGCTTCAGGGGGGGCTGCATTTAGTATAAGGCCATATGCTGTTTCTCTAATGCCCTGTGGTTTGCACATCCACCTCTACGGTGATCTGTTTATGCCCATTTGTCATCTTGCTAGAATCCGACGGAGAGAAGTGTCTTTCTTCGACTGGAATCCCGTTTCCGTTCCGCATTTATAGCAAGAACGAAGTTAGGCGAGGCTTTCGGGGGGAGCCAGCAGCTGGTCTATGCTCGTACGTAGTGATTTCCAGGTCAAATGGACCAGAGCAGAAACAAGGGAATAAATACATCTGTAGCACCCAGTTGATTGTACATCAGTCAGGCTTTCGATCACTATTCTTTCTTCTTTCTACACATTACTTCTACAATCCTTTTGTTACCCTACTCTCATTCAAAATGCAGCCTTCTTCGTGGTTACTCTTTTGTCTGTCGTTCTGGTGTGTTCAGGGCGGCAACATACCTGGCTCAGCTGACAAAGACCAGTTTACCCCGACCATTGAGGCTAGGTCTACCAAAACTACCAGGGCCATCAGGCCTACAGGTTCCTGGGATCCAGCCTACTTCAAGGAGCATGGCTATTCCCTTTGGACAGAAGACAATGTCTTCAAAGTCTTTACTGAGCGCTACGGCCACAACGGCCTGGATCCGGTTGTCCACCTTTATGTTGACACTGAGCACGAAGCTGTGACTATATATGAAGACAACTTGCGTGACGAAAGTCCCAGTGAAGACACTTTGAAAATCCAAAACATTTACGGAGCCCTGTGTTTAAAGGCCGAAATTGAGCCCACTAGAATGCAATGGATCGCCTTAGATGTTGACGACTCTACTACTAGCATCATGCTCAGAGACCATCGCCAAAACAATGGCCTTGGCCAAGACGACTTTCACATAACCCCTGGACAGAATGGCTGGAAAACATTTTCTAATAATCACTACTTTCAAGCTGCTGCTAAAATGATCCCTGGAGGGGAAATAGACAGAATCGCTGTCAGAACGCAGCAGCGCGAAGTTCAGATTGCCGGCCACCCACCTATTGATGTCGAATGCATCATGTTCTCGTTCAAGCAGCCATTTTTAAGAAATGATGGCTTCAGCATGGATCCTGTTGACAAGAACCTTCTCGAGATTGAGATTAAGAATAACCTCGACGCTATCGTCGAGTCTGCAGAACGTGCTATAGCTACTACTACGAAGGCTCTTCTGGAAGCTGAATCCAGCGATGAGACTGTCACAGAAGCTTGAAGGCTTGAGTCCGAGTCTACTCTAATACACATCACAGAAATTCTAGAGGGGGGGGCCTTTAACACAGTCAACTAATAGACATCACCTTTTCTATTCAAAACTAGGATCTTCACACTGAGAGAAACACATGCATGAAAGGGAACACTTGTAGGGCTAAATCAATCATGTCATCGTTGCGGGGATGTGTCATCACATGGAGTAGCTAATGAAAAGTGTGGAATAGATCTTATTTGTTCAAATCAGTCAGCTTATTCCAGTTTTTCTTGTACACCACATCCCAAGACTTTCATGCCTTTTATATTATACTCATGAGGATTCATGGTAGGGCGTAAGCCCTTTTATAGGTGCTCAGTTGCAAGAGGTGTAGGTCTTGGTTTTGAAGAAGTGGGGCATGTGTAGGGTGCTAGTGCACTCACTATGCAATAGTATTTGATTTAACTTCTTGATATGCTCTCTATTCCCTCTGTTAGCGGGTAGACGAGCAAAGGATGAGGGACTAGACCGGAATAGAGAAGTAGAGCCAGACGTGCCAGCAAAGGCTTTATAGTGGCTTGAGCAGCCTAGAAAGCTTCCCCCACTAGAAACTTGCTCTCTAACACTAGCCACACATTGAGATGGTTTCTTCAAGCTTCTGAACACTCAGAAGCTCAAAAAGCTATGATCCAATATGAGCACATGTCCTATCCTGGATGTGATAGCTACCAGTGATAGGGAACCCTAGATCGGTCTGCCTTAGGGTTAGTATCTCGCACATCCTAGAAGCAACCTTCAAGTAGATTGCCTAGTTTTCTACAATGCTAACACAAGGATACTATCTAAGCATGTTGAGCTTTTCGTTTTGTGTCTTTGGCCAAGATGGTTCTATGGGCTGGACTGACACCTAAGAAGAAACTTGCTACCTGTAATAGCATTCTTTTTAAGCAAGCATTTCTTTTAATGTCACTAAAGAATGACAGAGGTGAAGGCTACATATTAGCAAGGATTATGTACTACGTCATACCACATCTATCATGATGATGCATAATGATCAGAGTGTAAGAAACAACAGGCAAATTCTGATAAAAAGGGCTCAAACCAAGCTCCGTTATTTCTTTTTCCCTGAAAGCTCGATATCAACTACTGTTCCTAATTGCGAGCCTTCTTTGCACCTTGTATGCCTATCACAGATGGCTTCCCATTCTCCCTTTGAACGTTATGCAGTAGGCCAGGTTTTGACCTTGAGTGTCATTCCAGAGTCCAGTGGAACAATCCCACCCTCAATAATCAAAGCTAAAATTCGACAGCTCCATAAACCCCGGACGCTTTCTTGCTGCATGATTGTGGACCTTCTTGGCGAAGGTTATCCTGATAATCCATTCTTTCTAAAGCTGTATGACCGGCGCTTTTCTGATCAACTCCGAGAGGACCAGGGGGTCAAACCATGGACAAAGGATACGGAAAAAGAATATATCAAGACTGTCCAAACTGGCGCAGCGGACCAGTTTCTGCACAATCTCCATACCGTCGCCAACTTTGAGGACGAGACCGAGGAAGCTTGGGACAAAGGCCAAAACGAAGTATTTCTGGCCCAACGAGCTCGCAAAATGTTCGAGGCTGAGACAACTGTGTATAACAGTCTCCAAGACATCCAAGGGAAGCTAGTTCCCCACCTCCTAGCCTCCATTAATCTTGACATCTTGCCCCCAAACAACAATGTCGGTAATATTGACGCCTTCGAGCCATTCTGCATCAAGGGGATCTTACTTCAGTATATCGAAGGTTTCTCTCTGTCGAAGGTGCAAGACTATACCCCGAAATCCGAGTGGCAAGGCATTGTCGACCAAGCAGTCGCTATCGTCCAGGAGATCAGCGACCATAAAGTCCTCAATAGGGACGTCCGGCCCGACAGTTTCATGATCCAGCGTAGCAGCAGCGGTTATAAGGTGTTCATGATTGACTTTGGCTTGGCCAGATCACGAGGCTTGGACGAGTCAGACCGCGATTGGGCTAAAGCCAAGCTGTTGACGGATGAGGAGGGGGCAGTCGGGTTAATCATGAAATTGCGACTTGGGAGAGAAGACTTTGAACTTCAATTCAAGTCTTCCGATAGGTATAAGGAATGGGCTGGGGGGGATGATGAAGAATTATCGGATTAGTTTAGGATGGATTCACCGTTGATGTCGGGGGACTTGATTACGACGTAGAATACCAAGACCATCAGGTAACAACAGCACCTGAAGCTCCGGGTAGACACGAGCGAAGAGTGAGCCACATAAGTCTAAAGTGGAACTTGCTTCAACCGCTGATAGAGCGTTGGCCCTACGCCTGATATCCTGGATGCCTCCACCTGATCCTGCCAAGTAAAACTATTGTATGGCGTTAGCCTGTGTCTCGCCATCCATCCACACATACCAACTACGAAATTTGACTTCGGTTGCAAAAAGGAGGCCGCTACATACCCAATAGCCTATAGATGGATCTTGATGGCGTCATTCAGAGTGAATAGTGCTTCTAACATCTACTCATCGACATGCTGTCCCACCTCGACAAAGCTATACGACTGTGGTATGTCCGAAAGAATCTTGAGGTAGACAAACGGGTTTACATTGGCATGTAAGATGTGCCCAGAGCTCAATTGGACTAATCCCCTAAACTAGGACAAGTCAAATTCTTAACAATCCTAAGAAAGTCCATGAGTTACTGAAGAATCAATCAAACAACTGAATACCGCTATGTACTGGGATAGCGGACAAGAAAATCCTCCGTAACTAAAAGAGCACCGAATGGGAAAATAAATAAGAATGCCTGTCTGCTGTGAGTGACACCGAGCTGTTGTATTTAATGCTGGCAACAAGATATCAATAGAGATAGAGGCTATGGCACTTTGTCGACCTGTCAGTAACCTAAGTCAGGGTTACCAGGATTGCTGACTCTGAACTGGTTCGCCCAAACATTAGGGTTAGCATTAGATATAAAGGGCCTTCTTCCAAGGCCGATGTGCTTGATCTAGACATGGTAGTGATGGATATATAAATTGGTCGAGGTCCGCTCTTCAGACGAAAAATAGATAGATATAGGACAACTTCAATAATCACTTATTCTTCCTTCTGGGGCATTCAGTACGTGCTGTTAGATGGGAATCAGAAGGCTGTGATAGTGTGCGGGGTGCTATATTATACGTCTGCTGGATCCGCTGTATTTTTGCCTTGCCTCACCGCCTTCTATTTTCGGTAGTAAGCTGCGGCTGTCATTGTCCTCAAGTGCTATTTACCCCTCCTTTCCTTGCCTTACTCTTCCTTTGGGCGAGATTTGATTTCCATCTTCACAATAAGTACTAGCTGTTAAGTGAGCTGTGTAGCTATTCTACTGTCAATTTTATTTCACTCACTTTTTACTACTTTAATGATGGGGTTTGCTTCATTGGCTTAATTATAAGCATTGTGTGGTTGCTTGCTTGATGACAACGAAAGATCACGACCAAACATTGTGCCCTAATATAGGGGGGAATCTCTGCAAAAAAAGCGCCTCAGAAATCCTAAGACACAAGTCAAGTACTTTGGGCAGAGAGTTTGAAATATTCGAATTCCCTTTGAGTAGGATCATATCGGTCGAAGGCAGGCTGAATCGAGCTGACAGGGCAAGACCCATGTTTTCTCATTGAGCCAGCGCTTATTCTCGTCATGTGCTGTAGGCGGTAGGAAACTGGCTCCTACGACGTGGCTGCTTTAATTTCTGGCTCATATGACATTTCGCTAGAAATTCAGTTTTACAAAGTCACTGAGAGAAGTGTTGCAAAGGGCAGCAGTTGTATGGAACCCATAATGGCAATAGGTACTTGGCTATATAGTACTGATGAACAAGTCTCTGTAAGTGGCCCGCCCCCATGTAGTTAGTTTAATTCCCAGTTTTTAGGTGTTAAATGATCTGTCGCAGTGGCACACCTGCAATGCTACCATACATCGTTATATTTGCAGAGAAAACTACTACTCTGCTTACTGCTTAGGCATTAATAAGTCCCCGACATGTAGCTAATAATCTGCAGATACTTGGGGTGTCTTGTTTAGGCTTGAAGAGGTGCAGATTAAAATTTGGGCACAATTACCCTCGAGTGGGAGTGTGTTTCTCTTTGCCAGACCCTATTCTTCTGTATGTCCCTCGCCATACTGTACATTTGGAGCTGTCTCCAGGAAGTCAGGAACGATACTCACTTCATTTTCTCTGATCAGCTACCCAAGTGTGCTTTCTCTCTTCTTGTCCCTCATCCACCTTGATCACCTTCTTTAGTTTGCTTGACCTTCATAGCATCACTATGGACTCATCTGTACCGCCGTTGTGGCTTCTGTCTCTCGGTATGTTTTCTAATGGCTTGATACTAACCAGCCTACTATCATCATGTCGCTAACTGTTACAGATGGCGGTGGTGTCTGTGCACTATCTAGCTTGCTCATCCTTGAAAGAATCATGGAATGCATCAAGATATCAGAAGGTTTATCTGAAGAACCAAGGCCCCATGACAGGTTTGACTTCATTGGCGGGACAGGAACTGGAGGGTATGAACTAACAAGCTGTGATTACGCATTTGAGAATGTTCGTTGACAGCTTCTACACAGGATCATTGCCATTATGCTCGGCCGACTGAAAATGAGCATCACCCAATCGATTAACGAGTACAAAAGCCTTGCCAGCGAAATGTTTGCCGCAGAGCCAACCCATGCATCTGCAATACCCGCGAGTGCCTTTTCAGCTACGAGATTGGAGGCCGCTATCAAACAGATGATTCGTAACAACTGCACCGATCCAAACTGCCTGCAGCGAAAGAGTGGCAGACATATTACCAGCACTGACACATGTCCCCATGGAGACATGTTGTTAGCAGATGAAAACTGCACGAAGACGTGGGTACCTCACAAACAGGCCTACAAAATGTAGAAAGTCTCGTCATATCTAATGTTTCATGTTAATCTAGTGCGGTTCTGGCGATGACTAAAGCCAATATCGAAACCCTACCAACGTTCTTGACAACATATTACACACCTGGATACCTCACAGAATGTAAAGTTTGGGAGGTGGCTAGAGCTACCTCTGCAGCGGTCACCCTCTTTGATCCAATCAAACTTGGTCGCGAAGGAATTGAGTTCATTGACGCTAGCTATGGCTACAATAACCCATGCGAGGCTCTTATCTTGGAGGCCGAAAGGCAGTTTCCCGGTAGACGCATCATGATACTGAGCATAGGGACGGGCCTCGGCAACGTTGTTGAAATTAGCGATTCAAGAGATTCTGTGGTCGAAGCACTCAGGAAGATGGCCACTAGCTCTAAGCACACCGACTTGCGACTGAAACAGAAGTACAACGACCCTGAAGTCTACTTTAGATTCAATGTTGAAATTGGGCTAGGAGACAACAAAGCTTTGGACCCCGATTTGTTTGGCAATATCTCGGCCCACACTATCAACTACCTCAACGAGAAAAGCCGATCTGTTGAGCGGTTTGTCACTGCCTTCACTGGGAGAAGTGTTTCTCAGCTCAGAACCCAGCATGATGAAAACGACAAGCGATGTCTTTCCGATCTTTATATTACCGATCCCTCCATAGACAAGAAGGATATTGAAGATAAGAAGGGTGGTTTGCTGAGAGAGTCGTATCGATGGATTCTCAGCCACAATAACTTCCAGCAGTTCCTCGATGAAAGGGAATCCCCAATTCTATGGATCAAGGGGGACCCTGGCAAGGGCAAGACGATGCTCCTATGCGGCATCATAGATCATTTAGCGCCAGACAAGTCAGTGTCTCTATCCTACTTCTTTTGCCAAGCCACCAATGATCGACTAAACACAGCTAACTCTGTGCTGCGAGGCCTGATCTACCATCTGGCATACCACAATCCACACCTGACCAGGCATGTGAGAGACAAGTACGACTACAATAAAGATCTGTTCAAAGGCCAAGGTGCTTGGCATCAGTTATGCGGAATACTGACCAGGATGCTGAATGACCCGAGCCTGAAAAATGCTATCCTGATTGTTGATGCCTTAGATGAGTGCATGGCAGACCAAAAACAACTGCTTGAATTCATCACGCAGCCGTCACCCGCCAAATGGATTGTGTCAAGCCGTAACTGGCCAGATGTCGAAGAAATCCTGAATCGCGCAAATGAAAAGGTCAAAATACACCTAGAAATAAACCAGAATTCAGTCTCTGCAGCGGTCGACTCTTACATCGATTTCAAAGTGCATCAGCTTGCAGAGAATAAGATGTACGATGCGGACATGGAGCTTGCTGTGTTACAACATTTGCGGTCAAATGCTCAAGGAACTTTCCTCTGGGTGTCCCTGGTTTGCCAAGAACTTTCTAGTTGTCGAAGATGGCACACGCCAGAAACACTGCAGTCTTTCCCTCCTGGGCTGGATGCGTTATATGAGAGGATGGTCCAACAGATCTTTCACTCTGCTGATGCTCAAATCTGCAAAGATATTATTGCTCAAGTCTTTGTTGCATACCGGCCTCTGACTTTAGACGAACTCTATGTCCTTGTTGAGTCACTTAAAAACGTGGGTAGGCAGAATGTAGAGGATCTCGTCGCCCTATGCGGATCATTCTTGACTATTCATAACAATGTCATTTCTTTCGTGCACCAGTCAGCGAAGGACTATTTGCTGGACAAGGCTTCAGACAATATTTTTCCAGCCGGAATTCCACACCAGCACGAAACTGTCTTCACAAGATCACTCAAGATTCTTCACGAAGGACTACAGCGTGACATTTACAACTTGAGGGCACCTGGATGCCTGATTGATGAAGTGGAAGCTCCTCAGCCTGATCCTTTGGCTGCTATTCGATATTCTTGCTTCTTCTGGGTTGATCATCTTGGCGATTCATCAGCTGACGGGGTCGTCAGGAGATACGACGAGATCTTGGCCTTTCTGAGTAAAAAGTATCTTCAGTGGCTGGAGGCGCTTAGTCTCTTAAAATCCATTTCCACCGCGGGAAGAGGAATGGAGAAGCTTAAGTTATACTTGGTAAGTTGCTTTGTGCCAATGGATTCGTCTTCGATAGAACAACACCTAACATTATGTAACAGGAGAAAGCCCCTCAAAACCTGCGAGACTTCGTAAAGGATGGCCATCGATTCCTGCTTTTCCACGGAGGAGCTATTGAGGTTGCCCCACTGCAGGTTTACATCTCAGCTCTCATATTCAGCCCTACAAACAGCTTGATAAGACGAATGTTTCGTCATGAAGAGCCAGACTGGATCGAGCTAAAGCCCAAGGTTGAAGCGAATTGGGACATTTGTCTGCGAACCCTTGAGGGCCATCATAGTGGTGTGAGTTCAGTGGTGTTCTCAAATACTGGGCAGCGTCTAGCATCAGGCTCTTGGGACAAGACAGTCAAGATCTGGGATGCGACTTCTGGTGCGTGTCTGCAGACTCTTGAGGGCCATGCCGACTGGGTGACATCAGTGACGTTCTCAAACGATGGACAGAGACTGGCATCAGGGTCTTGGGACGAGACAGTCAAGATCTGGGATGCGACTTCTGGTGCGTGTCTACAGACTCTTGAGGGCCATCATCGAGAAGTGACATCAGTGACGTTCTCAAACGATGGACAGCGACTGGCATCAGGGTCTTTGGACAAGACAGTCAAGATCTGGGATGCGACTTCTGGTGCGTGTCTACAGACTCTTCAGGGCCATCATCGAGAAGTGACATCAGTGGTGTTCTCAAATTGTGGACAGCGACTGGCATCAGGGTCTGGAGACAAGACAGTCAAGATCTGGGATGCGACTTCTGGTGCGTGTCTGCAGACTCTTCAGGGCCATGCCGGCGAGGTGACATCAGTGACGTTCTCAAACGATGGACAGCGACTGGCATCAGGGTCTGGAGACAAGACAGTCAAGATCTGGGATGCGACTTCTGGTGCGTGTCTGCAGACTCTTGAGGGCCATGCCTATGCGGTGAGATCAGCGACGTTCTCAAATGATGGAGAGCGACTGGCATCAGGGTCAGACGACAAGACAGTCAAGATCTGGGATGCTACTTCAAGTGCGTGTCTGCAAACGCTTCAGGGCCATCATCGAGAAGTGACATCAGTGGTGTTCTCAAGTGATGGGCGTCGACTGGCATCTGGGTCTTGGGGCAGTACAATCAAGATCTGGGATGCTACTTCTGGTGCGTGTTTGCAAACACTTAAGGGCCATTATTACTCCGTGATATCAGTGGCATTCTCAAATGATGGACAGCGACTGGCATCAGGCTCTTGGGACAACACAGTCAAGGTCTGGGATGCGACTTCTGGTGCGTGTCTGCAAACGCTTCAGGGCCATCATCAAAACGTGAGATCAGTGGCGTTCTCAAACGATGGACAGCGACTGGCATCAGGGTCAGGCGACAACACAGTCAAGATCTGGAGTGCGACTTCTGGTGCGTGCCTAAAAACGCTTGAGGGCCATCATCGAGAAGTGACATCAGTGGTGTTCTCAAATTGTGGACAGCGACTGGCATCAGGGTCTTGGGACAATACAGTCAAGATCTGGGATGCGACTTGTGGTGTGTGTCTTCAGACTCTTGAGGGCCATCATCGAGAAGTGACATCAGTGGTGTTCTCAAACAATGGACAGCAACTGTCATCAGGGTCTTGTGACAACACCGTCAAGATCTGGAATGCTACTTCTGGTGCGTGTCTGCAGACCCTTAAGGGACATGATGCTTGGGTGACATCAGTGGTATTCTCAAATGATGGACAGCGGCTGGCATCAGGGTCTTGCGATAAAACAGTCAAAATCTGGGATGCAACTTCTGGTGCGTGTCTGCAGACTCTTGAAGGCCATCACAACTACGTGACATCAGTGGTGTTCTCAAGTGATGGGCAGTGGCTGGCATCGGGATCAATGGACAACACAGTCAAGATCTGGGACGCGACTTCTGGTGCGTATTTGCAGGCTCTTAAGGGACATGATCAAAAAGTTAGTTTACTCGTGCTCTCAAAAGATGGACAGCGACTGGCATCAGGGTCAGGCGACAACACAGTCAAGATCTGGGATACGACTTCTGGTGCGTGTCTGCAAACACTTCAGGGCCATCATCAAAACGTGAGATCAGTGACGTTCTCAAACGATGGACAGCGACTGGCATCAGGGTCTTTGGACAAGAAATTCAAGATCTGGGATGCGACTTCTGGTGCGTGTCTGCAGACTCTTGAGGGCCATCATGGAAATGTGACATCAGCAGTGTTCACAACTAGCGTTCCGCAACTCTTATCGGAACCTATTGAGCAAGCTTATTTCACTCACTTTGAGGTTGACAGCTGCTGTTTTAGTGATGATCGTGTTTGGGTTTTGTATAACCAAAAAAGGGCCCTTTGGCTACCACCATCGTATCGTCCTGTGGAGAAAGCCATAGCACGCCAAACCATTGCGTTCAGCACTGGCTCTCACCGCGTCATAGTCATCCGATTCAGATCCATTGGTTAGACTCACCAACTTTCTACCAAAATCGCATAATCCTATTCTCCGCCTAGAATGGTCAAGCCAGAATTTCACCCTTTGATAACCTGTACGTATGAGTTGTTTCACTGGACTAGATTCTATGTCCTCATTCTCGATTCACATTATCCAAGTCTTCTCATCATAACATTCAACTATATTAGCTTCCCAGCTAATCCATCCTCAGCCAAAGACTAATCACCCATTTATGCCGCAACTGTTGAATAGCTGTTACATTGCACCCATTTTTCCGTGTAAGCCTAGTTCTCCTGATTCAAGAGTTACCATGATTCGTAATCTACATGCTAACCTTGCGATGCATCCAGGTATGCGGCGCACTTTTCCCACGTTCACCAAGCCATTCCTCTCACCAAACATCTTTTCTACTTCCAACATCCCATCATTAAATGCTGAAGCACAAAATACTTCTCGCACCTCACGGTCATAACAACCATCTAAACAAGGCTAGGCCTCCAAATATCTTTTAGAAGCTGTGATATCTAGATTCCTCCCTCTCAGTTTCTCAAGACTACTTTATACTGTACAGAACAATAGCAAAACCTTTCTTCATCCCATTCGCTACTTCAAAAAACATATTGCCTCCAATAAGAAGTTCAATACTTAGTATTAGCGGTCTATCACCAAGGACTTCTAATATAACAAGTCCACGTAGTTTCGTATGAAAAATAGCATCCATATAGTTTGCATTCCCTCTAAACTTTCTAGCCATTGGAACTTGATGCAAAGCATGCCCTGGCAGAATTTCAAGCTGTGTCAGTCCAGCGTAGCTCTAGACAGACGCTCAATCCCTTCAAAACCACCCATGGACAGGTTGGCACGCTACCTCGAAACCTCAAATGCCCTGTGCAACAAAAACCAAGCTATTATATACAACCGCACGTGGAACCGCGCTGGTATACAGATTGATCGAATTGGTGAAGCTTGTCTCTCTATTCTTATTCTAAAGTGTTAACGTAAGTGCATAGGATGTCGCAAAGATAAGGAAGTCGGAAGGAAATCGGCACCCTCTGGACAAGATTCTATATAAAATTAAAAAAAACACATAAATCAATTCAAATTAATTACTATTCTGTTCT
>JAYJND010000308.1:0-24231 GCA_038382165.1 Ceratocystis alfenasii | reverse complement strand
GGAAACCAGTCTCATCAAAGTTATAGATATCATCTGATCAGATGCCACACTTTGCAATCATGTTCACCACAAGCTGAAACCAATCGCGGATAATGGTTGGATCTTCACACTTAGCTCTCTGATAGTCCTATTTCCGAAAAAAACGTGTCTTTAGGTCTGGGTGTCGCTTGACAAACTTTGAAGCCCAGCGCTTGCCGACGGATGGCGCATTGCGGTCAGCAAGCAATTGATCAGCCATTTCTTGAACACCATGAAGCTGGGGGGGAAATCCTCACCAATCTAGGTCGAGAATAAAGTTCTTAATAATCTGTTCCTCTAGATCAGATGGTCGACGCAGTTTATGGAAGATATCGCTTTGAGATTGGATGCCTTGCTGGCGGCGACGTAGTCGACGCTCATCAATTTTATAGGTCCTTGTGGCTCGTCGGATACTTAGATTTGGGTTATTTTGAAGGGCTTGAAGGGCCTTAAGGGTTCGAGCTTCAATAGTAGTAGCTGACATCTTAGGTTGTTGAGAATCAATTGATCAAATGAAAATTTAGGTGTAGGAGGGAAAAGTGCGGCGCTCGGTTGACTGCGGCGCTCGGGTGACATGTACGTTACAAAATATATCTACAGATTAGTTAGAGCTAAACTAAAAAAGTCATGTAATCAGCCAACTGGCAATAGATTAATATATAACATGGCTGATCCCAAGAAGATGCGCTACAGTTCTTCTGTTATTTTGTTACACATTCTATCCCCTATCTTGGCTTATTGACACCTGAATTTCTATATAATGACCAACAAAATACTCGTTATCGGCGCGACAGGCCCTTTAGGCTTATGCCTATTGCGGGAACTGGTGCACCAGAAGCAAGATACAATAGCATATTGTCGGAGCCCTTCAAAAATTCCCTTGGACCTATCATCGAGCCAGTATATTCAGGTAACTACTTGAGCCCCAGTGTCCCTTGTAAAGGAAATTTATCTGCTGACAGGTCTTGAACATCCACATCCAAATAGGTTATGAAAGGAACCCTAAATGACGAGGGTAGCCTTTCAGCCGCTATCGAACAATCTCGAATTGTGATCTCCCTTCTTGGCCCTAGCAGTATCAAGCAGCCCAAGGATACCGAGTTTGCAGACTACTATCGCACAATAGTTTGCTTGATGAAGAACCACAATTTTCAACGTATCCTAGCTCTTGGCACCACAGCCATCTATCAACCGGAGGATCAATCTTCCATCTCACGAGCCATCATGTGGACGATGATCAAAGTTGTTGCCGGTGGAGCGCATTACAATATTCGGGCTATTCAAAAGTTTTTCGAGGAGAAAAACTCCGAGGTTGACTTCACTGTGTACCGGGTTGGCAATCTCTCTGGGTCTAGCGATAATAAAGCATGGGAGGTAGACCGTTCTGGTGATGTTTATGAAGGCCCTGTTGGTGGGCCTGGATTTACTTCTGGAATTAACAGATCTGTTCTAGCAAAGTGGCTTGTTGGTGTTGCCATGGATGCATCTGGGAAATGGGTTGGTCGTATGCCAGCCGTGAGCAACCGCGGTAAATGATTTGGACTATGATTGGAGTTAGGAATGACAATGAAGTCAGCAGGCAATAATTGTATCTTAAAGACCTCAAAACATCATCAAGTATCACCATTGTATACACTACCAGCTTCTCTATCACTAGCTAGTCACAACACTGCCATTGAAATTGCCCTCCCTTCCCCTAACCAGCAAGCAGCACCACTGCTACTGAAGCGATGTTAGGGGTGAGCCTATCAAGTGACAGCTGACGAATCCCACAAAACATGTCACACATCCTAGCCCCACTACTGTATGATAAAACTTATCAATCATTCCAGTAACTACGAGTCGTACAGGTCATACTACAAGTCATAATGTTTATATGGTGGCGTGATTAATGAACTTTGTTTCAATTATCACCTAAATCAGTAAATGAATTAACATGTGTGCATAGGAAGTCGCAAAGCATAGGAAGTCAGAGAGAAATCAGTATCCTCTGGACAGGATTCTATATAAAATTGTTATGGGACTTGTAAATGCTACTGAGTATACCGATATGAAGACTTTATTGTCAGATGAGGATGAGAGGAAGAAACTATAAAATGCTTGCTGGTTGCGTGTCCTTTTCATGTTCTCCAAGGTTTTGTGCCATTTTGACTGCCTTCCTCATTTAGCCTAGCCCCTCATCTTTTGCAACTCTACCCTGTAATAAAAATTAGAAGAAAAGCATAACTAACAGTAGATATTAGGAGGACGTACTGAATGTCCTATAAAGAAGAGTGAGTGATTATTGATGATGTTCTGTAGCTATCTAAGTCTAGTCTGAGGGACGGATCTCAGCCTGTTTATATATTCATTACTGCCATGTTGTGGGTCGAACGCTTTGGGCCTAGGATGAAGATCTTAGATGTCTGATGCTAACTTTAATGTAAGGGCGAACTGGATCAGGGTCAACTATCTTGGTAACCGTGACTTAGGTTACTGATAATAACGTACAGGATAAGCGTGCGCACTAAACGAGTATGCGCACCAAAAATCAAACAACTTTACTTTTTTCCATTTGATCAATCAATTCTCAACCATTAAATATGCCCCAACCAAATAACGAGGGTAATATACTTCTTGCTCTTCAAGCCCTTAAAAATGACTAAAAATTAAGTCTCCGGCAGGCTGCAAAGACATACGAAGTGTGCTATTATAAGTTACGTCGCTGGCACAATGGTATTCAATCTCAGCATGACTGGATCCCCAAATCATGAAAACTATCTGATCTAGAAGAGGAGACTATTGTACAGTTCATTATTGACCTGGATTCGCGAGGATTTCCTCTGTGACTTCGTGGTGTTGAAGAAATGGCTAATAAACTCCTCGCTGACTGCAATGCATCACCTGTTGGTAAGCGCTGGGCTTCCAACTTTGTCAAGCGACAACCAGACCTCAAGACACGATTTAATCGTAGATATGACTATCAAAAAGCCAAATGCGAAGATCCTACTATTATTCGCAATTGGTTCAGGCTCGTGGAGGACACAATCGCCAAGTATGGCATTACCCTTGTGGATATTTACAACTTTGATGAGACTGGGTTTATGATGGGCCTCATTGCGAGTGGAATGGCTGTCATGGGTGCAGAAAGACGTGGAAAGGCAAAACCAGTGCAGCCTGGAAACCGGGAATGGGTTACTGCCATTCAGGCGATCAATGCCGAAGGCTGGGCGATCGCGCCGTTTATCGTAGTTGTGGGCTGATATCACCTTGCTAGCTGGTACCAAGAAAGCAACCTTCCAGGGGATTTGGGTATCGCGACAACCCACAATGGCTAGACTGATAATGAGACAGTCCTTGAGTGGCTTAAGCACTTTGATCGCATACAAAGGCACTATCTAGTGGTCGCTATCGCCTTCTGATCTTCGACAGTCATGAAAGCCACCACTCAGTTGACTTTGAGAAACACTGCAAGGAAAACAACATTACCACACTTTGTCTGCCATCTCATTCATCTCACATACTCCAGCCTCTTGAAATTGGCTGCTTTGGACCTCTCAAGAAACCATATGGTCAAGAAATTGAGCATCTGATCAGGTGTTCGATAACCCATGTTTCCAAGACTGACGTCTTTGCAGCATTTTATGCTGCCCATCAAGCCACTAGGATGGAAAGAAATATCAAGGGGGATTTAGAGGAGCTGTAATTGTTCCTTTAGATCCTGAAAGTGTCATTTCTAAGCTTGATGTGTGGCTACAGACTGCAACACCGCTTGAGGAGGAGGCCAGCCTTCCCGACCCATGGGTTCCCAAGACACCAAAGACAGTACTTGAGGCCACTTCTCAATCTGAATACCTTGAACGACGAATCAGGCAGTATCAAAGTAGCACTCCAGCATCTATTCTTGAGGCGCTCAAGTCATTTTCCAATGGAACAAAGGCAATAACGCATCAAACGACATTATTGAAGTCTGAGAACCAGACGCTTCGACAGTCAAACGAGACCCTTAGCAAGCGGCGCAGAGCAAAAAGAAGGCAGCTACAGAATACAGGAACAATGACTGTAGATGATGGTAGACAGGCGATTGATCGAAATGACATTAACACACAGATAGAGGAGGAATTATCGAGAAGTGGTGATCGAGGAAGGTCAGGGCGAGTGAACGAAAGGCACTGTAGGACATGTGGCAGAACTGGTCATAATGCAAGAACATGTCAGGTAGTTTCTACAATGTCTGCAGAAGAACATAGTACTTAGTTTCAATTGTTTAGATGTTTTGTTGTGTTTTTATGCCACTTTCTGTCTTGAGTGTTGATTTTTTCGGTGCGCATACTTGTTTGGTGCGCATGCTTATCGTGTACGTTAGTGTCTACACTAGCAAGCGTAGGAAAGCCCACAGGTCATGGGTCAGCTGTAAGGAGAGACTTTTTATTCCAAATTGCTTGTCTCTGATTTAAGTCTCTCATACTCTTTAGGGTTTCAACATAGAGTGTCAACTCTTTTGTGGGTCTTCTACTACAGGAAGTGTTGAGTTCTATCTTCACACTCTTTGTGCACTGCTTAGTTCTTGTGGTTTTGCATGGGAATATTTCAATTTACTCTGTCTACTTAATTCCAATATGATCTGATACATTTCGTGATAATTGGGTCAGTCACGTGAGGTGGCTGAATGTGACTGAGACTTCGCATCACTACAGTTCTCCACTGCCCTTCTGTAATCGTCTGGAGCCGCTTTTCTTCCAAACCATATCATGTAGACATGTCTTTTTATATAACAGTCCTTATATTCCATTCAGTCTAGCCCTGTGCTCAGCGCTGAGCTGTGGAAAGCCGAGGCATTTTAGCTACCTATGGGAATGTATGGCCAAAGTTATAAGGCCGACGGCCTGTGAGAAAGCTTCTGAGAGAACATGCACAGTGGGGGTTTGGGCTCTAAAAGGAGGTTGTAATGAGTAAACATATAACTGGAGACAGGCTGGCACGAATGAATATGGGACACCTGGTGACTAAGAGGTTATTCATGTATTTATGCTCTGAGTTTCTACGTTTTGTTTTTTCATCTTTTCTTTCTCTTGCCCTACAATGATGACAGGACGGAGGTGAGCAACAAGCTTGCTTGAAAGCTTGCGTGGCTCTCTCATCAAAGACTTGTATTCGCCATTGTAGAGGGCTAATTCAGCATAGTAATGAAACCGGCATCATCTGATCTTAGTGGTTCCCATGGACACTAAGTGAATTTTAGTTCAAGTCTAAGCGCCTTTGAGTCCTAATTCTTTTGCATCATCTGGGGTTCCCTTTTTTACGCCCTATGCCCTGTTTCTTCATCTATGGCTCTCAGTAAGCTTTGCGAGACCATAGATATTTGGTGGGGATTGGCGATGACTTATCTGATGTGAAATTGGGAGACTTTTCATGAGAGACATGTCGTTTTAGTCTATCTACTGGGCAGGGGGATGCCACAATAAACTACTTGTGTTTTCATCATCCAAATAACATTGTCGTATCCTAGCTCTTTCTTTTTCACGTTCTTGATATTTCACTTGAATGGAGACACCTGTATTGTGTCTTGATGATGCTAGCTCCTACTTTGCGATTATTCATGCATTTTTCTGCTTTGCTGATTCCATAAAGCTTTAGTATTTGGTTTCCTCGCTTTCAGTTACCCAAAAAAGCATGAGGCTGGTAATACAACCAAGTGGGAATGCCCAGCGATTCAAAATCCTGTCTCCAGGAAAGTTATCTTCATCTTGGCATGCTGTTGTATCCCTAAGAATGTCAAATTATGGGGGTGTCTGTGAACTATCTAGTCTTCTAATCTTTGAAAAGATTATAGGTGCTAAGGAGACTGAAGCCCTGCGAGAAACTCAATATCACTGGTGGAACAGGGACTGGAGGGTAAGGAGCAAACAGAACACAAGATCAGTACCTGAGAACCCAATAGGAAGAGAAGCCTATAAATAGCAAGGTACACTTGTCTAGTAGGAAGAGGCCCCATTAAACCTCTTCATCAACTCCTTTGTCCCCCTTGGTTTCCCTTTCTAAGTCATCAATGTTAGTTCTTAGCTCTTTGTTCGTCCCTGTCAAACGTTACAGACATAAAGTGACTCCAAACTTATCCTTGTGACGAGAAGAATATTAAGCTTTCTGCCATGGGGCCTGAAGTTTTAGCAGAATTGCAAAAGTGCTACAAATGTTGGATGAAATGTTGGATGAACTACATGGAGGATGGGTACTGTGGGGAATCTGCCTTCAGTCGGATTAACCCCGGGTAAACCTGAGCCTGAATACTCTAGCTTAAGTGTGCATGATGGAAGAACTTAACAGACAACCTTCACCAATTCGATCAATCTGTATACCAGCACGCTTCCACGTGCGGCTGTACAGGATCACGAGCGACTTCAAAACTCATATAACTGAATTCAGTAGATTGTTCTGGCATTTACAATATAGCTACATTTTGACATGTTTTCCTTCCGTCTTCACCATCACTTACATCCATCAGACCTATTACCAAAGGGATTGCACAAACCGCCAAGGCTAACAGCTGCAATAGAAGCTTTTGCCATTTCCAGCCAGGTTTCACCATGACAAGTGTGAAATCTAATCGAGACAAGTATATCCGCTTTGTCATATGTGGTTTAACTTCTTCGGTCGAAGTCGACCGAAAGAAACTTGAACGGCTGAACAATAGCTTGGGAATTCCTAATCTAGGCACAACTTGGCAAACAAATTTGGAGACAGAGTCAAGATTCATCTGTAGCTGAGCTATCAAGGCCTTGATGGTATGCATTGACCTGAGAAATTTCATTAGTCCCTGTTAGTATACCAAAGCAACTAACCAACTTTGACCTTTGCTAGCAGGGCTTGGAAGAATACTTGGCCGAATACTGCTACAAGAATTGATTTTATCCGATTTTATTTTCTTCTTGTTCCTAGCTATAGAACAGCTTACTTCATCATTGGCAATAAGGCCACTACTGTAACAACATAGCATCACCTAAGAACAATCTAAAGTAACTAATTGCTCTCTCCATCAGTCACATTTAGGAAGTATAGCCATGAGTGTTTGTAGGTTAATAGATTGGGTGAGTAAGCGGCTAGAAAGACGAGGAGAATAATATTATAGGGGCGACGATGAGCTTTAGTCTTACATAACACATGGACATTGCACACTGATTGCAAAGACCTCTGTGTACTGCCACTGTTTACGATTGGGAAGTTGTTGTCAAATAGTGCTTAAATAGCTCACCTTTGACATTTGCCTACTAGGCTGATGGGTTTCGTGTAGACCAAGATCCATTCCATATGAACTATTCTTTATATAAATGATACCTTCATCGCCTTTGATGTACTCTCCTCTACCCTCCCATCGTCAATAACTGTTGAGTTAGCCCATACAGCTTTACCTTGGCAAACTTGAGCAAACGATATTCTAAGTTTCGGTGTTTCTTTCTACCAATCATATATACCTCCGGCTACCTTTTTTTTTTGTTTTTAAAATCTCTTTTTCAACCTTGTTCTACTCATCATACTATCATGTGGTGTTCCAAGACCATTCAATCACTCTTCATGGCAGCCTTTTTGTCGACCCAAGTCTTCGCAGGTGACGAAAAGGTCCCTCGTCCCTCTGATCTTGGCCTTCATATACCTAAGCAAGGGCAGTATGGCTGGAAAGAAGTCGAAACCACAGAAGGCTTTTTCACCAAAGTCTATGTTTGTGAAGACCCTGGGTTTATTGAAGTTGCCTCAATCGAAAACCCAAAAAACGATTTCAAGTCCTATCAGGCTTTGATGAGTATCTGGGAACATGAAAGCAGGCTCACTGTGGCAAGTCTTGCAAAGATCATGTACGATAATGCTGTTGGCACTGACCAGGTCATTATCAATGAGGCTCTGGGGATGTTGGGCTATGACCCAGTTGGCACAAAGGTGATTTACGGTATTGAGATCTCAAGAGACTCCTCAGGTCATGCTAAAATTTGGAATCTTTTGAGTAGCACATCATTTGCCAAGGATGCTACACAAATATGCACTGAATTCCAAGATATGAGCAACCGCTATATTCAGTCATACAAGATTGGCAGATATTATGACACTCAAAAATGGATGCATATTACATTTGCTACGAACAGTGAGTGATACCCTAACAATAGTTATCAAGATTCACATCATAGCTATGGGGGTCTATATATCCTGTGTAGCTCAGGCCTCACTCTTGCCCATCACACTGCATTTCAGACATGGCAGCAACACACTTGCAGAGCAATGAATAGCCACCGAGGAAACCCCTAATAGATACGAGGCAAGGCTCTGGTGATTGATTGGTTATGAGCTAAAACATAGCTACCCTTTGGCAATTATCCCTCCCTTAATCAGAGTTTACTTAATAGATTTTCTTACTTTGATTCTGGCCATGTATGATGAAGCATGACATTATCAAGCTTGAGGTGCTGCAAACATGCGGCAAATTAATAGTGATAAGGAAGTGCTATTGGAGTGTCTTTCGTGTTTCAAATGCTCTGACTGTCATGGTACGCCAGTGCTTCCCATTTGACGACTGCCTTGTGTAGCCTCACAACCAAAAGGCCTGTGCCACCTTGTTATGTTACACCAGTGGCTGCCCTGTGTAACCCCTCAACCAAAAGGCTTGTGCCAAGCATGACCACTACTAAGATATAACTCACTGTTATTGTACAATTCAGTACTAGATATAACTCACTGTTATTATATGATTCATTACTAGATATAACTCACTGTTATATCATGATGCCATAACACGGCTCACCAAAGTGGCCCCAGCTGGTCAACTTCTGTAGTTATATAGTCTAGTTAGATCCTGTCCCTCTGTCCTGTAATGTTGCTCCCCAAGCAACGTCCTCGTCCTCTGTTCCCCTGCACCGGTTATCATAAATATACTGTTCTCTCCGTCCTCGTCCCTGTCTACCTGTTCTGTCTGTCTGTCCGCTGACCTGTTCCATCAAATTCCTTGAGTTTACTGCCTGCCCGTGACACTGACCATAATAGAGGCTCTTGTCATTTCCAGGCCGGCTTTGTAGTGGCAGGGGTGAACTATAAATGAGGCAAATATACTAGTTCTATCATATGTAGGAGCCAGGAAATGGTCAGAGCTTTATGTGTGGCCGACTTCTTCGGTCGAAGTCGACCGAAAAACACTTGAACAGCTGTCAGAACATGACTAAGCAGACATGGAGGAAAGGACACGTAATCATAAACCCAAGTATAATATCTCATAGTCGAAGTACTCAGGGGTGGACAGAGGAGAGAGAGAAGGCAATCAATACAAGCAATTCTACAACAACAGCCGAACAATAGTTTGGGATTTCCTATTATGGGCACAACATGCCAAACAAATTCAGAGACAAAGTCAAGATTCATCTGTAGCTGAGCTGTCAAGACCTTGATGGTATGCATGGACCTGAGAAATTCCATCAGCCCCTGTCAGTATACCAAAGCAACTAAGTAATTTTGACCTTTGCCAGCAGGGCGGGCTGCTGGGGCGAAGCCAGCCAAGGGGATCGGATCTCACAACCTCGGGGTCCGTCCAGAAGACTGCCATTTACATAGTAACTCAATGAGGACTGGGATCAACCTATGGCCTTCTAAATTTCATTATGAATACACTAATTTATAGCACTGTAGGTAAATGCTAGTACTGTCAGAACAATCTACTCATTCATCCAACAAGTACTACATAAATACAATTGAATAGTTCAAGATTGATTAAAAGACTATGAACTGTTAATATCTCTTGATGAGTTGTGTTTTTCTGATATGCCTATGCTTTCTCTGCTATGCATGCAAACCCTTTAGGGATTGATACTGTGGTATAAACTCTTTTCCAGATGCTCCAAGCTACCATTATCTTCAGCCCTGATAGGGGTGCTTTCTAGAATCACTAGATCAACGATTCCAATACGATAAAAGAGAGATTGCAGTATAGAACTTTCCCACTCCTCACATCTACTAACAAGTAACATGAGATAATTTGTTACACTATGTATAAGCCTTTGATAGAGCTATATAGTAGCCAAGCATGCTAAGTCCTGGCGTCTCTTCCTTTATGGCAGAACATAGAGTTCTAAAAAAAAAGCCCTAAATGCAGAGGGCCTCCTAGGGTCCTTCAGATAGAGAATAAACATCATACCTAGTAAAAAAAGCTCAGATCAAGTAGGGGAACTATTTCTTCATGCAAGAGAAGATGAGGATAGGGAGTGGAATCACTTGGGCTTGGGGGGAGGGTAGGTCGAGTGGAGGTAGAGTTTAAGGTGGGTGTAGTTTGGGTTAAAACAAAGTAAGGATGATTTTCTGCCCACTAAAGAGAGAGTAGATAGGTACCTATAAGGACTGGCGAGCAATATGCGATAAGATGGTAGTTGAGTGCTGGTAAAGGAATGTCACCTAAGCCATGCTAATTACTGCTTCACATGTCCCATGTATCAGTACCTGTGTATGTTACGTATATCTTGAAGTCTTTTTAAAACTTTTACTTCTGAAATAGCAGTGTAATGGCCCTTACTCCCTTCAGGTATTGGGGGGGGGGGGGTTGAGATAGAGAGGAGGATGTATGGTCATTATGGAAAGGCCTATGGGAAAAGGAAGGGGGGAGGGGGCTTCAAGCAATACGACTAGGTGGCATAGATGTCTTGTTGTCACCCCAGTCTTCCATTGTTGAGTTTGGGCTATAAATTATGGATTATAGGTTATGTCTGTACAGGTGTGGCTATAAGTCTCTAGATCTTGTGGAATAGATCGTCCTTTCTTGTTTGGCTTGACTTAGGTAGTCCGGCTTGGGCTGGCCTGCTAGCTTGTCCAATGCTAGACACCTACTTTCCCACTCACTCCTACACAAGATTATGGAGAATAGTGCCTCTACTATCATTACAATTTATATAATAGGCTGACCCTTCTCCTCTATCAGCCTCTCTTGTTATTCTCTTTTCCACTACCCTCATCCTCTTTCATCTTCCATAGGTCATATGGCGGAAGAACTTGAGGAAGATCCGCGATTTTGAATAAGAGTTATATTTACAATAGGTCTCTAATCTAGCGAGACACTTCTGCTACGTGAAAGCCAAGGAAATGGTTTCCGTTAGCGCGATAGAAAACAAAGCGCTGAAATATGCTGCCAGTAGGCAGCCAGGACTCGACGACCCATGCCGCTAGCTCGTGTATGGCATTGATTGTTGTTAGACAATGAAGCAAGAGTCCTTGTGGGGGTGTATGGTAAAAAGGTTGAAAGAAGTGACCAGAGACTTGTGTTCTTAGATGAAGGACCAGATCTTGTAGTAGCAGCCAGCATTAGTTTACAAGCGTAGATGGGGAACTGGGTAGTTCTGTGTAGTTGGGATCATGTCTTTTTAGACCCAAATAAACTGGTTGAAGATGGATGTCAGCTAAACAGTCCAAAACCTTTCAGGTTTGAAAAGATGGAATCTAATAATCACGAAGATGGCTACGTACGCACCGACATATGTTGATAATAACAATTCCTAGCTATACATACGGAGCACCGCATCCCTGGAACTGCGCAGATTATACGTATCATTCTCAGCATGCATTGCCCTGTAAACCTGGCGGTCGTTGTTGAAACCCCCGATATTATTAATAAGTGTCGTCAAGATGTAAATGGTGAGCACTAATCCACCCGAAATCACGATTATTAATACCAGGATGCTTTCTTGCCTTTCAACAACTCTTTGACGCTACTACGTTGCCGCCTTCTGCGGTATAAATGCTAGTCCTAAAACAGCAATGTATCTTGTTTAGATTGTAAATTGCACTATTATGTCAGTAAGTTGATCAGTAGATCAACGCCATTTCGTGTCATGGAAAGGAAATACCTAGCGTCTACATAAACTATATAATAAGAGCCGCATTGCCACCACTACCCTCCCAAATATTGGACACCGACACCCCAACATCACATTTCAGCCCACTACAGTCCATTATCAAGCAAGCATCAAGCTATTCTAATCCTGCCCTTCCACTCATCCAACATCAGCACTATGACATCAATTCAAAAGGTTGCCGTCATCGGAGCCAGCGGTAACGTCGGCAAGTCCGCCACCAAAGCGCTCCTAGAACAGGGCTTCCAAGTTACGGGCATAGTTCGAGAACAGTCGACCAGCGTTGCGCCCGATGGTGTCAAGTATATCAAGAGTAACTATACTGAGGACTCGCTCGTCACCGCGCTCAAGGGCCACGATGCTGTCGTCAGTACCCTTTCCAGCATTATCGCCGGTCAGGAATTGGCCTTGCAGAAGACTGTTATCGATGCCGCTATCAAGGCCAATGTCAAAATATTCATTCCCTCGGAGTTTGGTGCTGACACTGCAGACTCCACGCTACCCAAGTACATTCCCTTTGCTCAAGACAAGGTGGACATCCTCAACTATCTCATAAGTCGGGAAAACGAAATTTCTTGGATCGCAATCGCCACTGGTTTGCTCTTTGACTGGAGCTTGAATGTGCCTGGCTTTTGCGGATGGGACATCAAGTCTCGTACCGCCACCATTTTTGACGGGGGTAATATTGCCTTTGAAGCTACCAACCTAGACCAAGCTGGCCGGGGAATCGCCCTAAGTCTTAAGAACATCGACATCACACGCAACCAACACGTCTACATCAACAGCTTTACGCTCACCCAGAACAAGCTTCTCAAGGCACTTGAAAAGGCCACAGGCAGCACGTGGGAAGTGTCCCAGGGAACCGTTGACGGCCTCTGGAATGAGGGCGCCGAGCAAGTCAAAAACGGAAACCCAATGGGAACCTTGGCTCAGATCGCGGGCACTATCTATGGAAAGGGAGGATTGGCCAACTACTCGGTTAGCAAAGGACTGTGGAATGACAAGATTGGGCTGGCTGGGGAGAACCTAGATGACTGCCTCGAGGCTTTTTTTGCGGACAAATGAACGGCAGTGAGCTCTTTAGTGGCTAGGTTAGCAATATAGCCGAGATAAAATATCTGTTACAAGTTGCATAGGCTTAAGAAGAGTTTCTCAAGTTGATGTTTTTGCAATTCTGCGTGACTAGCGCCTTACGAAAATGCTGCGCAGTCCTGTAAATATCAGCCTAGCATTATCTACAAGTAGAATAAAGTGATATACCAGCACATTCGCACCTGAAAATAGCTAATCAAAGGCCAGAAGGGCATGTCGTCTACAGTACATTGAGTAAAACTGACATATGAAGATAGCCATTTCAGCTTAGGAATTATACTGAGTGATGAGACGGAAGTTTTACCTGAGGACGGCTGGGTTATTTAGTGTTAGGGGGCTCATGACGCAGTAATCAACACCGACGCTTATATACAGGCGGTTGGCTCGTTTAGAATACGATTATCGGCAACTACTATGCTTAATCCAGGGCACAACTATTGGTAGTTTCTCCATGTAGTCAGTTAGTGTGGTTTGAATGAATGTGCCTTGACTCGTTTAGGATACGATTATAGGCAACTACCCCGCTCAAAATACTGCGACTGCACAGGACACCATGTATATATATCGCAGGCTTAGCCGGTATTCTACCGAACGGGGTAGAATCTCCACAATATATTTCTGTTGGAGCGGGTGCCCCGGGCGCGCTCACGCAGACGACCTAAAAGGACCCGTCCTACCACTTGCTCAACTGAGCTGATTTCATTGCGAAGTCGATCCACGATTCCCCTATTGCCCAAACACAGCTAGATTCCTCCAACCCCTTCGCAAGCTGTCACTCACTTAGTTGCTTCGAGGGTGCTAACTGCCTCTGCGCCCACCACTTCCATCCACTTTCCCAGAGCCGTGTAGTCTCCCAGCTTAGCCATGTTTTAACAGGTTGGTACACAAGGAAAACAACACATGGGATTTAAGATGGACGAAACTTGAAAAATATCAGTGATTTTGAACAAGAGATCTATGTAGAATTTATCGGATCCATGTATTGTTTCAATCTGTCAACTGTTTCGCCATTTATATAGTTTCTGTCGAAGGCTTAAAGACCTGGAGGGCTGGTACATAGACCCTGACCGCCGGTGTCAGTACGTACACAAAACCCTCAGACACACCGAACTCTCTCAAAACAAAATCAGAGAATGAATATTACTAGAGTTGGGAAAGAAAAGAATACTAAATAATACCATATGAGACTGGAGAGTGTTCCAAAATATTGACACTAAACTGAAGCTTTCTATTTCGATTGCTGGATTGACCCCAGGATGCCTGTAGAAACACTCGGCTTAGCCCTTGTATTGTTTCACAGCTTCTTCCCGACAACCAACACCAACATATTGTCTGAAAGTAAGCCCGACCAACTAGCGATAGAACCAATAATGCTAAAAATGAGGACCTCTCCGGGGTTCCAAGCAGCGGAGGAACAAACTGAGTCCTAAACACACAGTCGATTACCTAGCTTAGGGCCAGAAAACAAGTACTTTGATTTCTGCATAAGTGTGTCTTGGGCCTAAGGCACCATCGGTCTAATCACACGAGTGGATTTAACCCCTTGCATAGGGCTCCTACTTTAAGTCTTGGTGGGGAGAAAAAGCAGTACAAACTGTGGGCAGGCGGCTTGGTGCATCCACTGCGTTTCTGTTCCTGTTCTGCTTCACCACCTTCTATTCAGTAATGAACTGCAATACCATGCTCCTCCTCCACCTATTTCTTTTTCCCCCACTTGCTCTTGAATCGATGCGAGGTAAGTTTCTTTTAGTCTATTGTTAACTCTAACGTATTGGTCCCTATTTTGCTTCCCAAATGTCCAATGCTTCCAGGTTGTCTTCGATGATGTCCTCGATTTGTTCATAGGACAGTGTTTCAAATCCCTTCCATTTTAGCCACGGGCGAGGAAGAATGGGCTGACTCCATGTGTCCTTAGTTGTGGCATGTTGTTTAGGGCTATTTGTGCTCCTAGGACCCATTTAGCCTGGCCTTGCTAGTCAAGTGCTATTCTAGTATGGGGGAATATCTGCACTTCTTGGCTCGCTCTCTCAGTTGCCAAATCTGTTTGTGGGTGGTATGCTGTAGATGGCCATCTCCCTACCCCTGGGATTTCACAGAATGCTTTCAATAGCTCACCTACCCGTTGGGGACGCCTATCACTAGCAATCCATTCCGGTAGCCTATGGTGGGACAAACATTTCTCAGGGTAGTATTGATTACAGTAGTAGTTCTCGTGTCTTCTAATGGCACTAAGATCGCGTTAACTGTGGGTTGGCATGTGACTACAAGCGGATCTTCTATTCTCTCAGGCTGGCAGTGTGTGTTGTAACCATAGCAGTGAATGCTTGTGCAGTTGCTGGGCGAGGGAGGTGAACTTAGTAAAGAGTAACTAATAAGTGTGGAAGCCGGTTGCCTATGTGGAGGTGTTGTGAAATTGCTTGTATTCATTGAACCCTTCTCCTGCTCTCCACCAAAAGATGTCGTGGAAAATCTACCCCGTTCGGTAAAACATCGGCTAATTCCATGATATATATACAGCGCTCCATCTAGTCAGTGTAGACACTTGAGCTTAAACAACAAAATATGATCAGAAAACCCAACAGACATGAGCCTGGTGCCTCAATAGCGAGAACACCTCTACGAACCGCTTGAACAAAATCGAAGCCCTGATACTCCGCAAATCTCACACGCATATTAACTCACCGATATCTGTTGAACACACCGGAATACATTTGATACAGCAAACCCTTGTCTTATCTTCACCTCATACCACATCAGCCTCACCCTTCAGCATCTGTTCTCTCTCTCTCTCTTTTACTTTTTACATTCTTTCTTTTGCTCCCGTTTTCTCCTGACTTTTCTACCTTTTTCTTCTTACAATCTAACCTTTCCTCTATATCACCATGGACTCTAACCCACCCTCGACCCCTGACGAAGAAGCGCAAGCGGTCCTTGAAACGTTCATCATGTCATTAACCCAAGCCATAAATTCTGACAAAGTTTCAATCGCGCCCAATTCCCCGACGCCGATGTTAATAGATGCAATGACGAGGCATGTCATCAAACTCACCGAGATAAATTGGAAGCAATGGTCAAGGAATATGATCGGAAAATTCAGGGTACTAGGTATACTCTATCTGTTCAAGGGGCTTGAGGAAGATGAATTCCGAAATGCTGTGGAGGTGGAGAAAACAGACCAAGAAAAGGCGAAAGACGAAGCATATGCCTTTGGCCTGATCCGTGCAGGGCTGGACGATGATGCTCTCGAATACATTGATAACGCGCCAACTCCCAAACGGTGCTGGACGATGCTTCGCACAATGTATGAAATCTCTCTAGATTTACAACATCCTAGAATTATGAACAAAATCATTCAGGAAATGGAGTGGAAAGAGGGGGATGAAATGTTCCTGAAGTGGCTCAAAATCCAACATATGTTCAGTCAATTGCCCGGCTGTGAGTCCATGATCGAAGAGACAACCACGTCATGCAACATAACGAGGGTAATCATTCATCTTTGGGCTAAACACCTCCCTTCCCGCATTGCTTCCATGCTTGAGTGGCACTTGAAAACCTCCCAAGGAGAATGGATAAAAATTATGCTCAAGATAGACAATGAACTAAAATCTATCCCGACACATAACCCCAGTGCACGCAATCTCCGCACTCCCAACCAGACATAACCCGATCCTAAAAAGCAACGACCAAGGATCAAATGTAACTTCTGCCACAAGGGCGGAAACAACATTGAAAGTGATTGCAGATCCAAGAAGGCAGGGAACGAAGACAGATTACTGCGACCATGAGTCTCATGAACAGCAACTCAAGCAAGAAACCCCCTAGACACTAGATTATTGGCAGCGGAACCACATCATCTGACAGGCGATCTAACCAAAATATTCAGTCACCGAACAATAGATGCCATCCCAGTATTCTGGGGTGGACTTGGACTAGATACACCGATAGTTGCGCTGGAAAAGATAAACGTTGGCGATTCACCCATAGTCATAAATGTCTACCACGTGGAGGGGTTGAACCAGAATCTCTTACCTGTAAAGAAACTATGTGAAAAAGGATTGAAAGTCATTACACACAAATCCTGGGCCCTCATCAAGCAAGACTGAAGGTATACAAATCTCATCGAAAAAGATGGACTATACATGACTCTGTGCACAGAGGACAAGACACCAGAAGCAGTACAAATGCCATGCGAGGAAGCCCATGCTAGCTAGATGCGGTCACGCAGGCGATCAAAAGTTCAAGATTCATCAACAATCGGCTGACAAAGGGATGTGGACAATTGCGGCAAACCCGGAGACCTTTCACTGCCAGACATGCGCCAAAGAAAAGATCACCGGGATAAATGGACACTTCCATGATCTGGCGTGTCAATATTCTCTGGACCTGATCCATATCCCATCCTGCGGCCATAAACAAGGCAAGATACTACATTATATTGGTAGACGACGCATCCAAGTACGAATGGGTCTTATGGCACAAGTCAGTCAAGACATTGTATGCACCCATATGGCCTTGGAAATTGATCTCTCCTTGATGTTATCGTAGCTTTCTGCCCGCCCTTTCGCTAGTTGACTAGAGCAAATCTCTTCGCTGCAAAAACAGGGCATCATCTTCTGGCAATCAGAGTGCACAAAAGACAAAACACTCATTCACCAACCAACAGGGATCTACTAACAGAGTAAATAGTCTAGATGCAGCACTTGAACATCTGCCAACAACCAATACTTTAGCCCCGCGGACTCCCCGGAAAATACTGCCCTCGCTACTAGACAAGATCTAGTAGAGATCTGTTCACGTTCCCTTTCGTCCCCAGGCCATTCCCCAGCTCGCAGCCTTACCATGACAGCCCCTTCGTCTAGACTTGCCTTCCAGCTGCCGCTACGTCAGGCAAGACCGGCTATACTACCGGCAGTAGTATATTCGATACCGCCTTTTTAGAGATGATCCGCTCAGTGGTATAGCAAGGTGTCCACGTCGCTAATGGCTGAGCTCATCTCTTCCCTGTAGCATTAGGGTTGTGACCTATTTATCTCATAGAGTTAACTAACTGTCTATCTGAAGCAGAAAATACTTTGCGCTTGGCACAATACGTATGCCGTAGTAGAGCGAAACCACAAGTCTCGTCTCGCTCCGCGGCCCGGGGAGCAAGGCTAGAAGCAGCCTCGCCCTACCCTGCCAGAAATTATTCCAATATAAAATAGACAAATAGGAAGCATGACTCTATGCTATTAGTTCCATTTTCAAAGAAGTTGGTGCCGCAAAAGTTGTCAGCCCAAAGTCTGAAGATGAACGAACAAATCTTTGCGATTGACAGCCAGTATTAAAGGGACGGGCATCTAGTCCAAGATAGCGAAGCAGAAACAAGTGGCAGAAAAGCCACCTAAAGGAGATACAAGAGGGGGGAAAGTTCAGTAAGCATCTTAGATGGAGTGGTTCCCTTCCTTTCTTCCTCATCTGATATTAAAGCCTTCAATTTCGGTCTACTAGCTAGCTAGCCATTACTAGCCCCGTCACACAAATTGCATCCTAGAAAGAGTGTGGGAAATCTAGACGTGGCGTAGGAGTTCCTAATGTCGAGGAAATGCACAGGCATGGAGCAGTGAAACGCAATTAGCCGCTGACAGCTGGTTAATAGCTCCCTTTATGCAGCCACCAAAGTGTTGGGGGCGGGGAAGGAGCTGGAGCTCTGCATTTCAAATAAATTGTAAGCTATCTAGTATGCCCCCCCCGTGGTCTATCACGATTTCTACAGTTGGTCACAATGAAAAAATAAGGCAATGGTAAACCGCTATTAACAAGGCTAGACGCCAGTACCAGTCGAATCAGAGCCAAGACAGTATCATATGCTGATTGTATGTAGGCTCGGAGGTAGTCAAAGATTTCACATTAAAGAGGGAAAGGAGGGGGACAAACCTACCTATTGAAGAACTGGCTAAGGCTTAATATCTGTCAGAACATGACTAAGCAGACATGGAGGAAAGGACACGTAATCATAAACCCAAGTATAATATCTCATAGTCGAAGTACTCAGGGGTGGAGAGGAGAGAGAGAAGGGAATCAATACAAGCAATTCTACAACAATTAAGAGTCTCAACCTCTATCGAACAGTTAACAATTATTTATTATACTTTCTTGAAAAAAAAAAAAAAACTTCCCTCCTACTTTTAACTACCGTCAAAATGGCCAACTCGACAACCGAGTCCACTCAACTAAACTCAGTCAGAGACTGGCCGAAATTCGTGGGAGACCTCAAGTGGTTTGCAACGGAGTGCAACGTCTGGGGCAACATTGATCCGGCAGCGAACCCTAGAACGCCATGGGCGGAGGAACCGAAAGAACCATCTGCACCAGAAGAAGTACCAGCGCCCACCCTCCCCCCAAACGCAACTCTAGTCGATGACGAAGACTGGGAGAACGTTACCAGAGCAGATGCGGAAGAAGAAGCCCGCCGAGCCCGCATGCCAGCACGACAACGCGCTCGATTGGAAGAAGCAGAGCCCATCCCCACTCGTGTAAGGTTTTCCAGCCATGAAAGGCTACTAGCTAGCCACGCCAGGACGATACAAACCACCGCTCGCGCCTATGAGACCCAGGTCAATCAATTTAGACTTAAGTGGGATCTTTTCCGAGACCAGCGCGAACGCAGAGATAAAGTACGAGCTTGGATAAACAAGCACATTTCGCCTGCCCTAGCTACCCAAGTTAGGGGAGAATATTGGCCAGACAAGGTGGTCGACAAACTCATGGATGTCTTGAAGGTGACGACGGCGAATCTGGAAAGTGTGGCCTATCACATATACCGCGAGGCAATGAGGAAGCTCAATGTGCTTCCCCAAGACAACAACATCCATCGATGGATATCCGAATGGCAGACAGACATCCAGTTCTGCCAACAGAACTATCCCTCCCAAGAAATCGGTGGACGCCGTTTATGGGATGACTTTTCGGACAACCTCGCCAAGACTTTGAACGGATGGAAGAATTCGTACACCGCCACTCATGGATCGCAGTTAGCTCGAGGGAACATGGACATCGATGATGTGGTCGAAAACATCAAGGCGTGGCACGAACTTGGCGCAGGTGGGATAGATGCAGACCTCGTCTTCACCTCCGTTGAAAGAAACAGATCCAAGAATAGTGGAGGGAGGGCAACAGCACAAAGCGACTTCTGTGTCTTCTGCAAGGCAAAACACCCTTCGAACAAATGTCGGCTCTGGGTGAAGGAGAACCGATACAAGTCCTACAGGGTAGACAAAAGACGCCAAGCATATGTGAAGAAGTACGTGGCGGTACCTGGCCATCCGCTGGCACTGGAACTCGAGAGAGTGGTGGCGACTGGAGGCTTCAAGATAGACCCAGAAATGGGAAAGGACAGATACTCCAAGACAGCCGGGAGGAGCGATTCTTCGGCGGGGCTAGAAGCGATGAGAGATGAGGCGGATGAGAGGGCAAAGAAGAGATACCCCTAGGAAGGGGGCAAGGGCCAAATAAAAGAGACATTTTCCTCCTTCTCTGAAACTGGCCTGGAGCTACTTTCTCAACCTCATAACCAAAGTGATCAAAGCGGCAGAAAAGCCAAAGAAGGGGTATTCACATCCGGAAGGGTGATGGATCTCACTGCCCCGGTCTTCATTACAATCAACATGGCGATGCTAGGGGCCAACGCAGCCATACCCAACGTGGGGATAAGCCCGTCGCTTGACATAGCAGGGGAGGACCTAGTCATGGCCACGGCAGAAAACGTACATCCCATGTCGAGCTCGATCCATGATCTTGAGCTAGGGGACATGTTGAGATCCTCCATGAAACGATGGGTACTTTTAGATTCGGGAGCCGGCCGTCACGTTTTCAACTCTAGGACACATTTTGTTGGGATGATGAGGGAAGTGCAAGCCCAGATCATTACAGGGGGAGACGTGGTGGCTACTTCGAGCGCAGGAACGGTGCGTCTCCCACTACATGGGGGCGACTTCCGGGCGCTAAATCTACTTGATGTGGCATACGCTCCAACATTCCCATGCAATGTGGTATCCTACGGCCTCCTAGAGAGGAAGGGTGCAATCTGGGATACGGAAAACAACTTTCTGGTAACAAAGAAAGACAGAGCGAAGCTGTGCCGAATAGTGCGATATGGAACGCTCTATGCGCTAGACACTGGTAAGTCAACACCAATAGCCCGGTTAGGACACACCCAGAAACCCAGTTAGGGCAGACTCACGCGGTCAATGAAAAAGGGGCAGAACCAAAGGGCCTGGTAAGTGGCAGAACCAATGGTCCAGTTACGGACCGGCTCAGCAGGCCCAGTTAGGGACAGTAGCCAATAGTCCAGTTACGGACAAGCTCAGTAAGCCCAGTTAGGGACAGTAGCAAATGGTCCAGTTACGGACCGGCTCAGCAGGCCCAGTTAGGGGCAGTAGCCAATAGTCCAGTTACGGGCAGGCTCAGCAGGCCCAGTTAGGGGCAGTAGCCAATGGTCCAGTTACGGACAGACCCGGTCAGGCTGGATAGACTATCCAGAGACATTGAAAACCTGCTAAGTGACACCTGAAGCTGGGGGGTGGGAGATCCAAATTAGGACACTAACAATGAATCTCAAAATATAGGCATCCAGGATGAAGATGCAGAAAGGACTACAAGTCCAGGCTCAAACCTCGCATTCGCAGCCCTGGGTACAATGGAAAGTCGGAAGGATGACTTTGACCATACTAGTGCCGCCAGGCAGGCGAGAAACCACTTCGTTGCACCAACAGGGAGAGGAAAGAAAGCTACGACGATGAAAATCTGGCATGGCCGTACCGCCCATCCCGCAGCAAGGGTGCTTGATCAGGCGCAGAAGGCATGTGAGAATATGCTGGTAACAAGCAGACTTCAGGAATCTGAATGCTTATGCGCAGGGTGCAGCACACTAGGTCAAGTATGCCCGATATGCGCTATGGTAAAAGGCAGAGCTCACCCAACGAAGCAGAGGAAGGCCCCCCCAACCCAGCCATTTGAGAGAGTGGCAATTGACTTCACGGACATGAAGGGGAACCCAACGTACTCATCGATCATGTTCATGGTAGATAGGTTCTCTAGGTTTACCTGGGGGGTGTGCCTCATGAATAGGAAAGCCAGAACCGTCTTCGAAGCAGTTATGATGCTCATAAGGAAACTCGATGCAGCACATGGACACAAGGTGTCTGTTTTGGAGGCCGATGGAGAGATCAGAAACTTGGGCCTGGAACAAAGCTTTAAGAATCACGGCCTCACGTTGCACATTTCGGCACCATATGCTCAAGACCAGAATGGTGGAGCGGAACGAGTTACGGCGGTAATCAAGACGAGATACAGAGCGATATCTGTTCACTCTGGAATCCCTGCTCTCCTATGGACGGAGAAAATGATGTCGGCGATCTATATCCATAACCGCTTACCAAGTGATACGATAGGCGGTGTCACACCCTACCAGCTAGTCTACAAGAGAAAGCCCTCGATCGGGCATCTGCGAGTCCTCGGGTCGGTAGTCTACTCGCTGAAATCATCCACCCTAAGGGGAGTAGGCAGGATGGAGCGCGACAACCCAAGAGCAGAAGTAGGATGCTTAGTTGGGTACGGAGAGACCACGGGGGTCTACCGAGTGTGGAACCCGGACACAGGGGCGGTCCAGGAGAGGAGAGACGCCGACATTGATGAAAGAACTCTCTTCTGCAAGCTGGCGGATTTTTCCCGAGAACCATGCAAGTACGCGGAGCATCCACCAGGACACAACATTTTGCCAATATCAAACACCCTACTGCGACAGGCTACGACGAACGATGATCTCGCGAAAGCGGTGAAAACAGGATCTCTAGCCTTTGGTCCAATGGTAGACTCCTCGCAAGAAGTCTCCAAAGAGCAGCACCTAGGGCCTCGGCCAATCCACATGAATGCAGCTCAGGGGGTGCTTATGGCAGCAGTCAAGTGGTACCCGAAGAAAGCAAAGAAAATGGCGAAGAGAAGGACCTTCCATAACCCCAAGACACTGGAAGAGGATAAGTTCAGAGGAAGGTGGCGAGACCGGCACACCCATCCGATCCCCATGTCGGAAATGCCATCGACGCCAGCCCACTACAAGGAATCCCTAACTTGCTGGATGGCAGATGAATGGAAGGAAGCGCGTGAAGCGCACCTGCAAACGCATGCCAAGGCGAACTCATGGGATGAGATCGACTCAGCAAAGGCCGCAGGCGACAGGGTCCTCGACAACAAATGGGTCTTCTCCTACAAGACAGACGAATCGGGAACATATTTCAAGTCATGCAAGGCAAGACTTACGATTCGAGGCGATCAACAACCGAAAGATCCGTCGGCAGTACTGTATGCCGCCACGCTGTCGTCAGTATCATTGCGCATGATACTAGTCCTTGCCCTCAGGAAGGACATGAGTGTGACCCAGTGGGATGTATCCAACGCTTTTATGAATGCAACGCTCCCAAGGCCCATTTACATGAAAATGTATGCGGGTGGTCAGAAGGATCGCATCCTCCGGATAAAGAAGGCGATCTTTGGTCTCAGAGAAAGTCCATCGCTATGGAATGCTCTCTTCACGAGAATCATTACGGAATTAACGGACCTACGGCCAGTACCGGAAGATCCCTGTCTATTTGCAAGCCCAGATGGAAAACGATTTATTGTCCTATGGGTGGATGACTGGTTGGAAATCCACGCCAAAGACCTAGAGTCAACCAGAATGGCGACAGAACAGGTCGCCGCGATCCGCTCAGTTGTTGAGTGCACGGGGGGTGGACCTCTATCCCTGTACCTTGGAGTACAATATGTTCGAACGGAGAACTACATCAGAGCGAATCAATATGCGTATATCGGAACGCTGTTGAACAAATGGGGGACCTACCTGCAAGACCGGAAAAGACGCGCGGCCGCATGTCCTATGCGGAACCATCGACTTCCAAGGAACCCAGCTGATAACGGTGATCTCAGACTTAAGAACAAGTATCAGCAACTTCTAGGAGGACTTCTCTGGCTCAGCAATAACACCAGACCAGATTTGAAGTTTAGTGTCAGCATTGCCTCGGAACATGCAGCGAACCCAGGCCAAACACACTGGGCGGCGCTACTCGACATACTGGAATATGTCCAACAATCCAAGGACGCCTTTCTGACAATAGAGGCAAAAGACACCACACTAGTCCCGACATTCCAGGTCTACTCAGATGCAAGCTTTGCAGACAGATTAGATCTCAGAAGTACGCAGGGGCAGTTAATCAAATTCATGTCGACAGTCATCTTCGCCAAAAGC